>CM076000.1:2355000-2376413 GCA_038087875.1 Malacoraja senta | reverse complement strand
AGGAAGATCAGTAATTCTATCCTATTTCTTCTTTTTCTATATTGTTAATAAACATAATCCTCATAAATAAAGATTAAACCCTAAATGAATAAAGTGTTATTATATTTTTTCCCTGATGTTCGATGCCACGGGTGGGGTGGGGGGGGGGGGGGGGGGGGCGGAGGGCATCGAACATCGAAAAAACCCACCACTTTATTCATTTAGGGTTTAATCTTTATTGACGAGGATTATGTTTATTAGCAATATAGTCGACAGTTACTGAAGAATCATCCTTTAGTCATCTCCATCACATACTCTCCCGAACTTGATCATCTCCACACGGAGTCATGTCCGTCACATGAGTAATTTATGCTCATAATGTGTAAAATAATACAATAATTATGAATTGTAATTGATAAATGAACAGTATGCTTCTGCCTATTCACCTGAAGTTAATATTGTTTTAGAGGAAGTTGGTGAAAAACTATGTGACGGTCACAATTCTTGCTGAAAATCACCACTTTTTTCGGCAGTGAACTGTTACGAAGGTTTAAAATCAATGCGTTAGACTGAAAAAGTTTTTTTTTGGTGGTTTATTTTGAGGAAGATACTCTATAATTTGAAAGTGTGACAAAAATTTGATTTTATATTCTTAAATCAGTTATATTTTAGTGTTGTTCATCATAAAAATGCGACGGATATGACTGAATGCAAAGGGGAACCTGGAAAAAGTAGAGGAAAAAATGAATTAAATTCTCTAAAAGATTGCGCCAAACATATTTTCCCATAGTAGAGATGTTCATCTATTTGAAACAACATTCAAAGTTGCAAAGATTTAAATTTTTATAATCGGGTTTCCAGAAACTTCAAAGTAAACACTTACTGAAGAATCACCCACTAACTTTCTGTGTTTCATGCGGATTCCAGGATCACTATGCACTGTGTGGCAGTCTAGCATTCTGTTTTCTCTCCCCATTTAAACTATATTTTGCCAAAGGCCTGACTTTTAGTCAAGCGATATGTATATTGATACGATACGATAAAACTTTATTCTGCCGACAGTCACAACACACAACAAGGTACATAAAAACTTGAAATTAAAAGTGGAAAAAGAAAGAAAAGGACAAGTGACTGTTGGCTGGCTGCCGTGTGCACAGCACGTTCACCTGAACAAATGAGCAAACAATCAAACAAACAAAAAACACAGACTTATCCCCTGGGCAGAGGATTCTAAACTAGAGTGACCCCACCCCCTCCCCCACACCAGGTCCCTCTTTGTTCTCCCACCATCCCTCACAGTGGTCCCCCCACACCGGATCCGCCATTGTCTTCCCCGCCCTCCCCCTCACATTCCACCGCCATTGAGGTTCCCATTACCACTGGGGCTCCTGCTGCCGCCGAGGTTCCCGTTGCCGCCAAGGCCCCACCACCGTCAAGGCTCCCGTTGCTGTCGAGGCTCAAGCTGCCGCCGAGTCTCCCGCTGCCACTGCCGAGGCCCCATCGCCGCCGCCGCTGAGGCTCCTTCGACCCAGGCATGCCTCACTGCCCGGCATCTCCGCAGTCCCCTGGGAGGCCCGTTCCGGTCGTCGGCGCCGCGATTCTTCAGCGGGTGGATCAGGCCCACGTGGCTCCCCAGGACACCCCCGCCATGCGCACAGCTCCCCGGGATACAGATGAAGTGTCATCTCATCAGAAACAAAGCCAGCACGATCTTACAACTGAAAAACAAGAACCACTCTGTTGACAAAAATAACACGGGAATTGTAGAAACTAGGATTTTGTTTAAATTTTGTCAATGAAATCTTTGTTCAATCACATCTGAGTCTAGATCCAAAGGTACTGAAGTCAAAGCACACAATAACATTTGAAAACTGCAATAAAAAGAAATTGCAGGTGCTGATTTATACCAAAGATAGTTAAAACCAGTTGTCAGAAAATAGGTGGTAGGCCTGTAATACCGTACATGAATACAATTAAGCCAAGCACAAGCCCAATCAGCTGATCCAAGTTATACTAAAGTAAAGCACAAAGGACTGGAAGAACTCCGTGAGTAAGGCAGCATCTGTGGAGGAAGTAGACAAATGACATTTTGGACTATGACCATTCTTCAGGAACTGTCCATTCCCTCTCCTCATGATGCCTGACTCACTGAGTTCCTCCAGCACATTGTCTTTTGCTCAAGATTTCAGCATCTGCATTTTCTTGTGTATCCAAGCTATACTGATGGGCTCAACTCGAGGTTTTACCATGTCTGGTTTTGCCCAGGTTCTCTGGTTTCTTCCCACATCCCAAAGATGTGCAGGTTTGTTGGTCAATTTGCCTCTGTAAATTGCCCCTAGTGTGTAGGGTGTGGATGGGAAAGTGGGATAACACAGAAGTACTGTGAATGGGTAAAGGATCCCATCCCAAAACATCACCTATCCATGTCCTCCAGAGATGTTGCCTGACCTGCTGAGTTACTCCAGCACTTAATATTCTTTGGAATGGATGACCGATTATCAACATGCATTTGGTTGACTGAAGGGCCTGTTTCCATGCTGCATCTTTCAATTAGGTCAAACACATATATATACCTGCTTAGCTCACTGGATGTTAAATGTCAGTTCAATGTTAATGTTAACCAAGACTGAAAAACTGGTTGGTTTTGAGCCAAAATCTAAAAAATTTAATCTGACAATATGACCTTGGGCAGCATGGTGGTGCACCAGTAGAGTTGCTGCGTTACAGCACCAGATACCCAGGTTCCATCCTGACTACGGGTGCCTTATGTACGGAGTTTTACGTTCTCCACGTGACCGCATCGTTTTTCCCTGGGTGCTCCGTTTCCTGCCACACTCCAAAGACTTGCGGGATTATTGGTTAATTGGCTCAGTGAAAATTTGTAAATTGTCCCTAATGGGTAGGATGGTGTTAGTGTACGGGGATTGCTGGTCGGCGTAGACTCGGTGGGTCAAAGGGCCTGTTTCCACTCTGTATCTCTAAACTAAACTAAATTAAATTAAACTGAACTAAACTAAACTACTAAACTAAACTAAATTAAACTAAACTATGAAGGTGACCATTGGATTTAAACTTTGCACCAATTGCAGTTACAATACAACTGTGGTAAAGCTGCTAGATTGTGAGATTCTCCATTCAGCAATATGTTGGTTCCATTTATTTTATGTGAGAAGTTTGCGTCTCTATATACAGTTTTGTGTCATTCGCAATACTAAATTGTCTCCTGTCGTGGATGTATAGTGTGACAGGGATCCTCAGTTCCACTGACAGGAAGCGCTAAAAGATTAACAATATTTGCTTCTATATGCCTCGCCGCTAATGGATTACTTTGTGCTCTATAATAAATCATTGTTGCTATGTAGGTTGTGCTTAGAGAAAAACTGATTTCAGCACTTCTGTGCTGAGCTATTTTCAGTGCACTAAATGGGATTAAAGATCACAAAGGAACGAGCCAATGTTAACATTAAACCATGTACTTGAATGGGTTCTGACCATAAACCTTTATTCATTTAGTTGGCAGGAATAAATTTATCCTTCACCATGCAAAGTGTGTTTAATTTTGGTTGAAGTGCTGCATACCATCTATAATTGAAGAAATAATTCAAATTATATGTACAATAACATTTGTGCATTGCATAAATTCCTCCCTGTGTCCTCCCTATGAAAAAAGCTGATGATATATAGGGAAAACAGCCACTATATCATAGTTAAGGACTAAAAGGTTCAATATCAGACAAACAAGATTAACGGGGCACCAGTTTATGAACCAGATGTTGTATCACATCTCTGTTTGTTATTAAATAAGATTAGTTCATATGGAGTTTGGTAATTATACCTCCACTGGCAGAATCTGCTGTATCTGGAACGCAAAAATGTCAAGTAATAAGCATGTTTATTGCTGATGATTTCTGGCTGCATGCATTAAGAATTTGAGTATAAATATATGTTGATTTTTTTTCTTCAGCTGTTGAAATAAAGTGTCTACTTATGAAAACAATTATTACAATGGCGGCACTGGGGGACTGGTTGTTGTTCTGGCAATGGTCTAGAACTGTGCTCCTTCAAAGAGCTGCACCACTCACCCAGCCAAAGCTTGCACCATAGACTCTGGAAGAAATAGTCAGTCACAGTAGTCGGACTTTAGCTTAGTTTAGTTTAGTAGAGAGATACAGCGTGGAAACAGGCCCTTCGGCCCACCAAATCCATACTGACCAGCGATCCCCGTGCACTAGCACTATCTTACAAACTAGCCAATTAACCTCCAAACCTGTACGCCTTTGGAGTGTGGGAGGAAACCAGAGCATCCGGAGGAAACTCATACAGTCAAAGTGAGAACGTACAAACTCTGCATACACAGCACCAGTAGTCAGGATTGAACCTGGGTCTCTGGCACTGTAAGGCAGTAACACGACCGCTGTGCCACTGTGCTGTATGTACTAATTATTTATTTTCTAAATTCATTCATACCATTGAGGGTCCAGATGTGAATCCTGGCCTGAAACTCTGAGAGGAGAACCAACTCCTCCCATTCCCCATCTCCTTAATTTCCTTCTTCTGGCTTCACAACTCTTTGAAACGTTTGCAACTCTTCAATCTGCCTGTCACACACCTTTTAGTCTCATCTCTGGCCTTTGTTCCAAACATCTGCCTATCAAGAACTACTCTCGCCTGTGTCCACTTTCACCTGCCATGCTTTGTCCTGCCTCTCCTCTCTCCCAGCAGTCAGTGACATGGCCTTGTTTGACAATGTATGGAATCGTACAGTACAGAAACAGGCCCTTCGGCCTAACTTATCCATGCCAACCAAGTTACCTACCTGAGTCAATCCCATTTGCCTGTAAAAGGCCCATATCGCTCTGAACCATTCCTATCTATGTACCCGCTCAAATGTCTTTTAAAACATTGCAATTGCACCCACCTCTACAACCTCCTTTAACAGCACGTCCCATATACCCACAACCCTCTGTATGAAAATGCTGCCCCTCAGGTTCCTTTTAAATCTTTTCGCTCTCACAGGGTAAAGGACCTGACCATCCTAAGTTCCACGTGATTTTATATCTGTCTATAAAGGCATTCCTCAGACTTCTACACCCCAGGGAAACACACCCTAGCCTATCTAATCTCTCCTTTGCTGTCTTTGCTGAGATTCTTTCTCATGTAGACATCAGGTATTTTTACTGCATTACAGGCACCACATAAACATAATTGGTTGTGTTGTTGCTGCAGATACAGTATCTGTCCAGAATTGGCCTCACCGTCTGTTCCATAAACTGGCAGCATTCCCTGTGATCAGGAGTGTACATTTACTGCAGGGTCTGTAACAATGAGATGTAATCACACTGCAGGAGACTGCTTCAACGCTTTGTAATTATACACGGTAGGAATGCACAGAGCAGGACAAGACATCAGTGTTCAGCAGCTGATGCCGTTTATAACATTGATCTATCATCATGGGGTGTGGGTACACACCAAGAATTGGACGCTGGAGCTGGCAAGAGTGAGGTTTAGGGATGAGAAAGGTAAATGGTCATGCAGCAAGGTGGGCATGCAGCGTGACAGGGACCATGCACTGATGGACAATCACGTGAAAGACAATTGCAGCCCAACATTTCCCCACTCGCCTCACTGCCTTCCTTTCAGTTCTCCTGGTCCAAACAACTTCAAATAAACAGCTTGTAGGCTTTAATTCTTTTGCGCCTCAGCGTTTATTTTTGCTGTACTATCTCACCCTGACCTTGACCCCTGCCACCCTGCTGACCCGTTAACTCACCCTGACCTTGACCCTAGTCACCTCATCCTGACCTTGACCCCTGTCACCTCATCCTGACCTTGACCCCTGTCACCTCATCCTGACCTTGACCCCTGTCACCTCATCCGGACCTTGACCCCTGTCACCTCACCCTGTCCTTCACCCTGTCACCTCTCCACTCTGACCCTGCAACTACACTACTGACCCTGACCCCTGTCACCTCACCCTGACTGCCGCACCTCTCCACTCTGTCCTGTTCTGTACTATTGATCCTGACCCTGCTTCTACTTTAGTGTCTCTGACCCCTGTCACCTTTCCACTCTGACCCTGCTCCCGTACTACTGACCTTGACCCCAGTTACCTCTCCACTCCGACCCTGTTCCTTTCCTACTGATCCTGACTTCTGTCACCTCTCCACTCTAAGCCTGCTCACTTTCACAGCTCGGTTCCTGTAATCAATCAGAATTAAAGGATGTTCTTTTAGGAAGGAGATGAGGAGACATTTCTTTAGTCAGAGGGTGGTGAATCTGTGGAATTCTTTGCCACAGAAGGCTGGTGAGGCCGTCAGTGGATATTTTTAAGGCAGAGATTGATAGAATCTTGATTTGCACAGGTGGCAGAGGTTATGTGGAGAAGGCAGGAGAATGGGGTTAGGAGGGAGAGATAGATCACCAATGATTGAATGGCGGAGTGGACTTGATGGGTCGAATGGCCCAATTCTACTCCTATCACTTATGACCTCAATATATAAAACTTTTATTGTGCAATGGAACTGTTGGGGAGAAAGAAAAAAGTTTTTGGAAGAAGTGTGAAAGGAAGTTTAGTGAGAAGCCATGAAAATGCTCTCGAGGATCAGAGGCCAGTACGGGAATAAGGAAGTGCTCATAAGGTACTTGCAAGATTTAGGTTTAGGTTTAGATTGATTATTGTCACATGTAACAAGGTACAGTGAAAAGCTTTGTTTTGCATGCTATCCAAAGATCACTTACAGTGCATTCAGAAAGTATACAGACCCCTTCACTTTTCCACATTTTGTTTCATTACAGCCTTATTCTAAATTGGATTAAATTCATTTTTTTTTATCATCAATCTACACACAATACCCCATAATAAAAAAACACAAACAGGTGTTTAGAAATGTTTGCAAAGTAATTAAAAATAAATAACTGAAATATCACATTTACAGTAGGAATCAGACCCTTTACTCAGTTCTTTGTTGAGACACCTTTGGCAGCGATTACAGCCTCAAGTCTCCTTGGGTATGATGCTACAAGCTTGGCACACCTGTATTTGGGTAATTTCTCCCATTCTTCTCTGCAGATCCTGTCAAGCTCTGTCAGGTTGGATGGGGAGCATCGATGCACAGCTATTTTCAGGTCCCTCCAGAGATGTTCGATCAGGTTCAAGTCCGGGCTCTGGCTGGGCCATTCAAGGATATCCACAGACTTCTCACGAAACCATTCCTGTGCTGTCTTGGCTTAGGTTCGTTGTCCTGTTGGATTGTGAACCTCCGACCCAGTCTGAGGTCCTGAATGCTCTGGAGCAGGTTTTCATCTAGGATCTCTCTGTACTTTGCTCTGTTCATCTTTCCCTCGATCCTCACTAATCTCCCAGTTCCTGCCGCTGAAAAACATCCTCACAACATGATGCTGCCACCACCATGCTTCACCGTAGGTATGTGATGAGCAGTGCCTGGTTTCCTCTGGCGCTTGGCATTCAGGCCAAAGCTTTCAATCTTGGTTTCATCAGACCAGAGAATCTTGTTCAGTTGCCTTTTGGCAAACTCCAAGCGGGCTGTCATGTGCCTTTTACTGAGGAGTGGCTTTCGTCTGGCCACTATACAGAGCCAGGACTCACCGTGAGTGTAGGGCCAACAATCCATTTCAATACATTTCAAGTCAAGTCAATCCATTTCAAGTCAAGTCGATCCATTTCAAGTCAAGTCAAGTCAATCCATTTCAAGTCAAGTCAATCCATTTCAAGTCAAGTCAAGTCAATCCATTTCAAGTCAAGTCAAGTCAATCCATTTCAAATCAAGTCAATCCATGTCAAGTCAAGTCAATCAATTTCAAGTCAAGTCATGTCAAGTCAATCCATTTCAAGTCAAGTTAAGTCATCAAGTCAATGCATTCCAAGTCAAGTCAAGTCAATCCATTTCAAGTCAAGTCAATCCATTTCAAGTCAAGTCAATCCATGTCAAGTCAAGTCAATCCATTTCAAGTCAAGTCAACTCAAGTCAATCCATTTCAAGTCAAGCCAAGCCAAGCCAAACAAGGTGAGTGCAGGGCCAACCATCCATTTCAATCCATTTCAAGTCAAGTTAAGTCAAGTCAATCTATTTCAAGTCAAGTCAATCCATTTCATGTCAAGTCAATCCATTTCAAGTCAATCCATTTCAAGTCAAGTCAAGTCAAGTCAATCCATTTCAAGTCAAGTCATGTCAATCCATTTCAAGTCAAGTCAATGCATTTCAAGTCAAGTCAATTCATTTCAAGTCAATCCATTTCAAGTCAATTCAAGTCAATCTATTTAAAGTCAAGTCAAGTCAATCCATTTCAAGTCAAGACAATCTATTTCAAGTCAAATCAAGTCAATCCATTTCAAGTCAAGTCAAGTCAAGTCAATCCATTTCAAGTCAAGTCAATCCATTTCAAGTCAAGTCGTCAATCTATTTCATGTCAAGTCAATCCATTTCAAGTCAAGTCAAGTCAATCCATTTCAAGTCAATCCAGTTCAAGTCAATTCAAGTTGATCCATTTCAAGTCAAGTCAATCCATTTCAAGTCAATCCATTTCAAGTCAAGTCAAGTCAATCCATTTCAAGTCAAGTCAAGTCAATCCATTTCAAGTCAAGTCAATCCATTTCAAGTCAAGTCAATCCATTTCAAGTCAAGTAAACCCATTTCAAGTCAAGTCAAGTCAAGTCATTTCAAGTCAAGTCAATCCAAGTCAAGTCCAGTGAAGTCAATCCATTTCAAGTCAAGTCAATCCATTTCAAGTCAAATCAAGCCAATCCATTTCAAGTCATGTCAATCCATTTCAAGTCAAGTCAAGTCAATCCATTTCAAGTCAATCCATTTCAAGTCAAGTCAAGTCGTCAAATCAAACTCCAAGCAGGCTGTCATGTGCCTTTTACTGAGGAGTGGCTTCCGTCTGGCCGCTATACCATAAAGGTCTGATTGGTGAAGTGCTGCAGATATAGTTGTCCTTCTGGAAGGGTCTCCTATCTCCACAGAGAAACTCTGGAACTCTGTCAGTGACCATCGGGTTCTTGGTCACCTCCCTGACCAAGGCCCTTCTCCCTTGATTGCTCAGTTTGGCCGGGCGGCCAGCTCTATGAAGAGTCCTGGTGGTTCCAAAGTTCTTCCATTTAAGAATGACGGAGGACGCTGTGCTCTTTGGGACTTGCAATGCTGCAGAAATTGTTTTATACCCTTCCCAAGATCTGTGCCTCGACACAATCCTGTCTCGAAGGTCCACGGACAATTCCTTTGTCTTCATGGCTTGGTTTTTGCTCTGACATGCACTGTCAAGTGTGGACCTTATATAGACAGGTGTGTGCCTTTCCAATCATGTACAATCAATTTAATTTACCACTGGTGGACTCCAATCAACTTGTAGAAACATCTCAAGGATAATCAATGGAAACAGGATGCACCTAAACTCAATTTTGAGTGTCATAGCAAAGGGTCTGAATACTTATGTTATTTCTTTTTAATTTCCGGAAGTGGCGGCGTTGCCATGCAGCTGCGGCTCGCCAGCAGTCCGTCTGTATTTTCCTTTTTTTGTTTGTTTTCTTTTGTCCTGTTGGCAGTATGTTTTAGTTTATTTTTAGTTGTGTATGTGTGGGGGGTGGGGGAAACTTGTTTTAGTCTCTTCCGTCGGGGGTTGCGACCTTTTATTTGTCGTATCCCCGTCTCCGTCTCCGCTGAGGCCTAATCGCAGAGCTGGCGGCTTCCAACTGGGACTGACCTCGAGGCTACGGAGGCAGAGGCAGGACTTACCATTGCGAAGCTGGTCGACTTCGGGGCTGTGGTGGTGCTGCGGCGGCCCGACTTCGGAGCTATGGAGGCTTCGGCCATGGGCCCAGTGGATGACAACATCGGAAGCTCGCAGAGAGCTCGCAGGTCCCAGGTTGGTGACCGAGTCTCCGGAGCTCCCGCAACAACAGCTTTGACCGCTGGACTGGAGGGCGGCAGCTTCGACTGCCCCGCGTCGCGGAGTTCGAATCGGCCCATTCGCGGAGCTCGGATTCGGCCGCGGGACTTACCATCACCCTGCGGGGGGCCCAACATCGAAAGCCTGGATTGCCTCAATGCAGAGGGAGAACAAGGAAGGAAGAGACAAGGACTTTAAGACTTTTGCCTTCCATCACAGTGAGGAGATGCCTGGTAGACTCACTGTGATGGATGTTAAACTGTTAATTTTGTGTTCTCTTATGTTATTTTATTTTCTGTCATGACTGCAAGGTATGCATTTCGTTCAAACTATGTTTGAACGAAAGTCAATCCATTTCAAATCAAGTAAAGTCGTCGTCAATCCATTTCAAGTCAAGTCAATCCATTTCAAGGCACACACACACACCCTCCAACTCACACACTAACACACACAGCCTCCACCTCACACCCCCACTCACGCAGACTCTCACGCAGACTCTCACGCAGACTCTCACGCAGACTCTCACTCAGACTCTCACTCAGACTCTCACTCAGACTCTCACTCAGACTCTCACTCAGACTCTCACTCAGACTCTCACTCAGACTCTCACTCAGACTCTCACTCAGACTCTCACTCAGACTCTCACTCAGACTCTCACTCAGACTCTCACTCAGACTCTCACTCAGACTCTCACTCAGACTCTCACTCAGACTCTCACTCAGACTCTCACTCAGACTCTCACTCAGACTCTCACTCAGACTCTCACTCAGACTCTCACTCAGACTCTCACTCAGACTCTCACTCAGACTCTCACTCAGACTCTCACTCAGACTCTCACTCAGACTCTCACTCAGACTCTCACTCAGACTCTCACTCAGACTCTCACTCAGACTCTCACTCAGACTCTCACTCAGACTCTCACTCAGACTCTCACTCAGACTCTCACTCAGACTCTCACTCAGACTCTCACTCAGACTCTCACTCAGACTCTCACTCAGACTCTCACTCAGACTCTCACTCAGACTCTCACTCAGACTCTCACTCAGACTCTCACTCAGACTCTCACTCAGACTCTCACTCAGACTCTCACTCAGACTCTCACTCAGACTCTCACTCAGACTCACTCACTCACTCACTCTCACTCACTCACTCTCACTCACTCACTCTCACTCACTCACTCTCACTCACTCTCACTCACTCTCACTCACTCTCACTCACTCTCACACTCTCACACACACGTACACACACACACACGTACACACACACACACACGTACACACACACACGTACACACACACACGTACACACACACACGTACACACACACACACGTACACACACACACACACACACACACACACGTGTCAAGTCAATCCATTTCAAGTCAAGTCAATCCATTTCAAATCAAGTCAAGTCAATCCATTTCAAGTCAAGTCAATACATTTCAAGTCAAGTCAAGTCAATCCATTTCAAGTCAAATCAATCCATTTCAAGTCAATTCAAGTCAATCCATTTCAAGTCAATCCATTTCAAGTCAAGTCAACCCATTTCAAGTCAAGTCAAGTCAATCCATTTCAAGTCAAGTCAAGTCAATCCATTTCAAGTCAAGTCAATCCATTTTAAGTCAAGTCAAGTCAATTCATTTCAAGTCAAGTCAATCCATTTCAAGTCAAGTCCAGTCAAGTCAATCCATTTCAAGTAATCAATCCATTTCAAGTCAAGTCAAGTCAATCAATTTCAAGTCAAGTCAAGTCAATCTATTTCAAGTCAATCCAATTCAAATCAAGTCAAGTCAATCCATTTCAAGTCAAGTCAAGTCATCAATTCAATCCATTTCAAGTCAAGTCAATCCATTTCAAGTCGTCAAGTCAAGTTAATCCATTTCAAGTCAAGTCAAGTCAAGTCAAATCAAGTCAATCCATTTCAAGTCAATCCATTTCAAGTCAAGTCAAGTCAATCCATTTCAAGTCAAGTCAAGTCAATCCATTTCAAGTCAAGTCAATCCATTTCAAGGCACACACACCCTCCACCTCACACACTAACACACACAGCCTCCACCTCACACACACCCTCCACCCCCCCCACACACACAGAGACTCACTCTCACTCTCACACACACACACTCACACTCACACACACACAGACTCTCACACACACACACACACAGACACACACACACACACACACACACACACACACACACACACATTCGCACAGACTCACACACATGCACTCACACACACACACACCACACACACGCACACACAGACTCACACACCATCTATATTACAGTAAACTTTCTTGAATCTACTCACACGGCTGAGCGCGGCCTCTCCACTGTGGGGCTTCCGCAGTCAGCGGCACTGCCGCAATCAGCGTGTCCTAATGGACTTAGCGGAAGTTACGCAATCAGCGTCACCTCTGCACTTAGCAGAAGTTACGCAATCAGCGTGACCTCTGCACTTAGCGGAACTTACGCAATCAGCGCGACCTGTCCACTCAGCCTAAAGGCCCTGTCCCACTTTTCCGAGTTACTCACGAGCTCTCCTGAGTTTTCCCCTTAATTTGAACTCGGAGAATTATTGTAATAGCTGTTCGTAGGTACTCGGGGCTATTTTTTTAATTCATGGACAGTTTTCAACATGTTGAAAAAAACGTCCCGACTTACCTGATGCCCTGAGTTCCTACGGCTGGCATTACGAGCTGCTACTAAACATCTATGGACTCCATCAGGCTCCCACGAGTTCGCTACCGACATTACCCGACATTCCCCGAGTTCGAATCAAGGGGAAAACTCGGGAGAGTTCGTGAGTAACTCGGGAAAGTGGGACAGGGCTTAGTTACGGAATGAGCGGGAAATTTGGATTAAACACAGTGGAGGCTAACAAATGATTTATTCCTTGCAAACACAGTGGGGGCTGTGAAACCATTTATTCCTTGCAAACACAGTGGGGGCTGAGAAACCATTTATTGCAAGGACATTAAGGGCTAACCAATCATCATTTATTGCAACCACATTGCGGGGTAACAAAGCATTTATTGCAAGCACATTAAGGGTTAACCAATCATCATTTATTGCAACCACATTGTGGGGTAACAAAGCATTTATTGCAAGCACATAAAGGGTTAACCAATCATCATTTATGCGACCACATTGCGGGGTAATAAAGCATTTATTGCAAGCACATAAAGGGTTAACCAATCTTCATTTATTGCAACCACATTGCGGGGTAACAAAGCATTTATTGCAAGCACATAAAGGGTTAACCAATCATCATTTATTGCAACCACACTGTGGGTTAACAAAGCATTTATTGCAAGCACACAAGTGTTAACCAATCATCATTTATTGCAACCACATTGTGGGGTAACAGAGCATTTATTGCAAGCACATAGTAGACTCAAAATTAAGTAGACTCACAGTTCAGTAGACTCACAGCAGAATCACAGTTGTGGCCTCTCACTCGCGATCTTCCAGAGTGACTGACTCACGTCCAGGCATCCGGGGTTTTATAGTCCTGCCCACCCCCCACCAGAAGGGGCGTTCATGGTGATTGACAGGCGAGAGGCCCAATCAGCTGATCTCAAGATTTTTTAAAAATTCATATAACTTGTTAAAATTTTCAGCGATCGGAAAAATCCTTGGGGCTGCTGCAAGAGAGGAGTACTATGAGTAAGATGGCCAACAAATCATAGTGATATAGGGTAGCGTTTTTTCTAAAATCAATTATCAGTGCAGACAGGAAGTGGTCAAGATGAGACTTTTAGTTATATAGATGTTCTGTTCTGGGCACCATGCTTTAGGAAAGATATTGTCAAGCTTGAAAGGGTTCAGAAAATATTTACGAGGATGTTGCCAGGACTAGAGGGTGTGAGCTACAGGGAGAGGCTGAGTAGGCTGGGTCTCTATTCCATGGAACGTAGGAGGATAAGGTGTGATCTTATAGAGGTATACAAAATCATGAGAGGAATAGATCGGGTAGATGCACGTTTGGAGGGATATGGACCAGGCGCAGGCAAGTGTGGGCAAGTTGAGCTGAAGTTTCCACACTGTTCCACTCTCTGACTATGACTCTGATAAGAGTTTTACTGAACTGTATGCAAAAAAGGAATTTCACTGTACCAAGGTTCATGTGATAATGAAGTACCATTGGACTATTGTTTCTTCCATGAAGCTCAATGTAGTTCAGGTCCTTCACTCAATCCAATGGCACTACCCATTTTTAAAATATCTTAGTTACAAACAAATTTACAACAAAACATTAATTGCACATTATTGCTACAGAATTCATGGTGCAAAATTACACCATGCATTCATTTTACCCTGTCACCAGTAAACACCAATGGACCAACATGTCCAACAGTTAGTAGCACAAGGAACTATGTGGTCCCATCAGCATGTTGTACTTTTAGTTTAGTTTTGGTTTATTGCACGGAGGTACAGTAAAAAGCTTTTGTTGCATGCTAGCCAGTAGGCGGAAAGACTATACATGATTACAATCGAGCCATCCACAGTTTACAGATACATTATAGAGTCATACAGTGTGGAAACAGGACCTTCAGCCTCACTTGCCCACACCGACCAACATGTCCCATCTACACTAGTTCCGTCTGCCTGCGTTTGGCCCATATCCCTCCAAACCTGTCCTATCCATGCACCTGTCTAATTGTTTCTTAAACTTTGCAATAGTCCCTGCCTCAACTCCCTCCTCTGGCAGCATGTTCCATACACCCACCACCCTTTGTGTGAAAAAGTTACCTATCGGATTCCTATTAAATCTTTCCCCCTTCACTTTAAACCTTTGTCCTATGGTTCTCGATTTCCCTACTCTGGGGAAGAGACACTGTGCAACTACCCGATCTATTCCTCTCATGATTTTGTATACCTCTATAAAATTGCCCCTCATTCTAGTGTGCTCCAAGGAATAAAATCCCAGCCTGCTCAACCTCTCCCTATAGTTCAGACCCTTGAATTCTGGCAACATCCTTGTATATCTTCTCTGTACCCTTTCCACCTTGATAACATCTTTCCTGTAACATGGTTCCCAGAACTGAACACAATACTCTAAATATGATAAAGGGAATAACGTTCAATGCAAGACTCTACATGTGACAATAAATAACCGATATTAATCAATAGAAGTCAATAGAATGAATTAGCAATGTAGACTTTAATACTGTCATGACAATCGGAGTGTGTACATCGCGACTGATTTTGAATGAATTTCTCAGCAATTCACTTTTGCGTAGCTGGCAAGATCTAGATAAAGTTACTTTGCTTTTGATGTTAGTGATTTGTGTTGTGCAATCAACTATCCAAACATAGTGCTTAGAAGTACATATAATTTCCAAAATTAATTTACAGTTTGAGTTGCTGCTGAAATTCATTGGCATATTCACAAAATAACATTTTTCATAAACAACTGCTTTGGTGCAGTGTTTAATAGTGCAATATTTTTTTGCTAATAAAATCATCTCTTAATATTGATATGATAATGGTAATATAGTGCAACTTTATTACTACGTGAAAAATTGATTTTAATTAACGTAAAGTGACTTTGAACAGAAATATTGATTCCCACTGCTTCCTCCACCCCTCCCCATTCTTGCAACATACAACTCTTCTCTTCCAGCTTTTTCACCCCCTCCACAATCAGTATGAAGAATCCCAATTCGAAACATCACCTATACATATTCACCAGAGATGCTGCCTGACTGGCTGAGTTACTCCAGCATTTTACGTAATTTTTTGTAAACCAGCATATGCAGTTCCTTGTCTGTAACATAAAACAAGTGTGTTTCTAATTTTCTTAGTTATAATGAAAAATCATTGACTTGAAACATTAGTCTAGTTTAGTTTATCATTGTATCATGTGAGGTACAGTGAAGAGCTTTTTGTTGCCTGGTATCCAGTCAAAGAAAAGACTATACATGATTACAATCAAGCCGTCCACAGTGTACAGATAAAGGATAAAGGATACGACATTTAGTGCAAGATAAACTCTGATAGTGTCAGATTAAAGATAGTTCAAAGATCTCCAATGAAGCAGATGGGAGATCGGAACGCGCTCTAGCTGATGAGAGGACCCGATAACAGCTGGGAAGAAACTGTTGCAGAATCTGGAGGTATGCATTTTCAAACTTCAGTACCTCATGCCTGATGGGAGAGGGGAGAAGAGAGAGTGACCGTGCTGAGACTGATCCTTGATTATGCTGGTGGCCTTGCCGAGGCAGCATGAAGTGTAGATGGAGTAAATGAAAAGGAGATTGGTTTCTCTCTCCACAGATGCTGCCCGACCTGCTGAGCATTTTCTGTATTTTGTAAAGGGCAATTCTATTTGTTGTAACTTTAGTTTCATCACTTTCTTTTGTTCATTTTAATCCACTTGTATAGAGGAGCCAAGCTTACAGTCTGTAATCATACACCAAAAAGACCCATCAATTACTCCTACATAAAATGAGATGATATTGATGTCCTGAAGTGGTAATGCATTGAAGTCATTAAATGAATGATCTCTAATTACATCATGAGAAAATGTATCAATGATCATCCTTTGGAGGAACCTTAAAAGATTCATAAATATATAGCGGGCATTAGATAGATAATCTAAATGATACATCAGGGAATGCTTCAATAATTAATCATTATATAATGGAGTTCTGCAAAATAATTTATTGCTGTTTAGCAGACAAATGCTCTGATGATCTGGAACAATGTGGCATATCATTTAAAAAACGGGGAGAGTACATCAATGGTTTTAAGATCACGCGGTCCACTAATATCTCGTTATCACAGACCAAGGATTCCATCAATGATAATGCAGTACAATACATCATCTTACAGGATGTGAATGCATCATTGATGGACAATGATACAGAGAGAACAAACAAATGGGAAGAGGATGTGTTGATAATCTGTTCAACATACTGAGATGGTGTATCTTCATAGTGTATATGTGACCATGTACCTTTAGGAACTGGATATACATGTATGTATGACTTTCTCAATTGTACAAATCTACATAATTGTATAATTGGTGGAGTAGACTCATAGATACATAGATACATAGAAAATAGGTGCAGGAGTAGGCCATTCGGCCCTTCGAGCCTGCACTGCCATTCAATATGATCATGGCTGATCATCCAACTCAGTATCCTGTACCTGCCTTCTCTCCATACCCCCTGATCCCCTTAGCCACAAGGGCCACATCTAACTCCCTCTTAAATATAGCCAATGAACTGGTCTCAACTACCCTCTGTGGCAGAGAGTTCCAGAGATTCACCACTCTCTGTGTGAAAAAGTTTTTCCTCATCTCGGTCTTAAAGGATTTCCCCCTTATCCTTAAGCTGTGACTCGATGGGCCGAATGGCCTAATTCTGCTCCAATCATTTATGATCTTATGCTAGTTGTGTTTAAGTATTAACCTACAAACCTGTACGTCATTGGAACATGGGGGAGGGGGGATCGGAGCACCTGGAGAAAACCCACGCGGACAAAGGGAGGACATACAAACTACATACATACTGCACCCGTAATCAGGATTGAACCTGGGACTCTGTGCTCTGCGCTCTGTAGAGTAGCAACTCTATTGCTGTGCCACTCTACCTTCCTGAGGATCTGCAGGCGTTAGCTGAGCAGAAGTTCTCAGGTAAGTTTCTAGCAATATGGGGAGGTAGAAGATGCTTTGGATCAGAGGGTTATAATGAAGCCTCTGGATGGGAAAGGCAATGAAGCAGAATAAGCTGCTCAAGAAGACATTTCAAGTTGCACTTTTAACCAGGGGAAATGTGATGAAGGCACACAGCAGATAGATAACACAGGAAGCAGTTGCTACAGTTTGTTTACGAATCTTACACACAGAATGACGCTGGCAAGTCTCAAGAATGCCATAGACTCTAATATTGCTGACTCTTGAGTTGGAACAAAATCTCAGGATGGTAAGGTTATTAAATCTGAATGGCTGTGGCATTTACACAAGAATGGAACCAAGGTTCAGAAGTGTGGGTATGGACATTATGGACATTTATACCATGTATCGAATTGGCTGGATGGCCGAAGGCAAAGAGTGGCAATAAAGGAGGCTTTTTTTGGATGGCTGCCAGTGACTAGCGATGTTCTTCAGGGGTCGGTTCTGGGGTCGCTACTCTTCATGGCGTATTTCTATGATTTGAATGAGGGAATTGAAGGCTATGTGGCCAAGTTTGCAGATGATACGGAGATAGGTGGAGGAGCAGGTAGTGTAGAGAAAGCAGGGACTCTGCAGAAGGACGTGGACAGGTTGGGAGAGTGAGCTGAGAAATGGCAGATGGAATATAGTGTAGCAAAGTGTGGAGTCATGCATTTTTGTAGTAGCAATAAAGGTGTAGACAATTTTCTAAATATGGAGAGAATTCAGAAATTGCCATGCAGAGACTTGGGAGTGCTGGTGCAGGATTCTCAAACAGTTAATTTTCAAGTTGAGTCAATAGTAAAGAAGACAAATGGAATTTATTTCAAGAGGGCTACAATACGAAAACAGGGATGTAATGCTGAGGCTTTATAAGGTACTGGTCAGACTGCATATGGAGTATTATGAGCAGTTTAGGGCCCCGTATCTGAGGAAGGATGTGCTGGCAATGGAGAGGGTCCAGAGGAGGTTTACGAGAATGATCCCAGGAATGATTGGGTTAAGATATGATGAGCGTTTGATGGCACTGGGCTTGTACTCGCTGGAGTTTAGAAGGATGAGGGGGCACCTCATTGAAACTTACGAAATAGTGAAATGCCTGGATAGAGTGAATGTGGAAAGGATGTTACCAATAGTGGAATAAAAGGACATGCCTTCAGAAAGGAGATGAGAAGGAATTTCATTAGTCAGAGGGTGGTGAATCTGTGGAATTCATTGCCACAGATGGCTGTGGAGGCCAAGTCAATAGATATTTTAAGGCGGAGATTGACAGATTCTTGATTAGTAAGGATGTCAGGGGTTATAGGGCGAAGGCAGGAGAATGGGGTTGAGAAGGAAAGATAAATCAGCCATGATTGAATGGCAGAGTAGACTTGATGGGCCAATTAGAAACATAGAAAAATAGGTGCAGGAGTAGGCCATTCAGCCCTTCGAGCCAGCACCGCCATTCAATATGATCATGGCTGATCATTTAAAATGGCCTATTTATGTTCCTAGAACATGAATTTATGAGTGCCACACAGTGTGACCTTCGAGCATTGTTGTACTAGACTGCGAATGGTTGCCTTTAATAAGGGACGTTGAGTTGTTCAGTCTGAAGAAGGGTCCTGACCCAATCACCACATATGCTGCCTGACCTGCTGAGTTGCTCCAGCATATTGTGTTTTGCTCAAATTCTGTTGTTAGTTTTGCCTAGTTTTAAAAGAACTTTCAGCAACACAAAAGAAACCACAATCCCCCACATCATCAGAAGTCTTGCTCCTTAATTGCGAAGTCAAATTTATATCACGTTCTACAGTGACTTATAATCATTCCTACACAAATATACAGTTTACTGTTGTACATTAATCAAATCAAAATATCAGCACTCAGATTCGGGTCAACAATGACATCATTCAGGACCCTGCTGTTATATCCAATGCTTTCAACCAGCACTTCTCCACTGTATGTAGCTCTATTGTATTTGATTCATCTATTATATGTGACTTTCCAGCTACCTCTACAAGTAGAAGCTCTTTTTCTTTTCAAAAAATTAAACCTGTTGACATTCAACATGTTATTAATGAATTAAAGGATGATTGTGGGTCTGGACCAGCTGGTATTGAGACTAAATTCATTAAGTTAGGAGCTAATATTTTAATGTACCCACTATGTGACCTGTTTAATTTGTCCTTCTCAACTTGTACCCTCCCTTCCGCATGGAAGTGTGCCAATGTTACTCCACTGCATAAGGGAGGTGACCCACAAGATATTAACAATTACCGCCTCATCTCAATTATCAACTCGGTGGCTAAAATCCTCGAGAAACTAGTGTTCAACCAGCTATCACATTATGTCTCAACTTTCAATATTCTATCTCCATGCCAGTCTGGGTTCAGACCTAAACACTCCACAACTACAGCTCTGTTAAAACTTACCAGCGATGTGTTCACTGCTTCCGAGGATGGTAAACTCACCGGTGCCATCTTTCTTGATCTAACCAAGGCCTTTGATGTTGTTGACCACTACCTACTGCTTGATAAACTTTACTTTATTGGTCTTTCTCGAAACAATCTACTGTGGTTTAACTCATACCTTCATAACAGACGCCAATGTGTCACCTTTAATGGAAGTCAATCCAATTCCTTAATTGTTGAGAAGGGGGTCCCGCAAGGTTCGTCCTTGGGACCACTCCTTTTCTCTATTTTCATAAACGACCTCCCTAATATCTGTTCTGACTGTCAAATACAACTATATGCCGATGATGCGGTGCTATATACATCTAGTACTAACAAGTCTGAAATTGAAAGAACCCTTCAATCAGATCTTATTTCTGTTCAGAAATGGCTATTATTTAACAAATTAATTTTAAATAAAAATAAATCATGCAGTATGTTATTTGGTACCAGACAAGGCCTTGGTAATTCTGTAGATCTGACTATATCATTTAATGAAGGATCACCATTAGAACAAGTATTGAACTTCAAATATCTTGGTGTTTGGCTTGACCCAACGCTTTCATTTACGCAGCATAGTGAGACGATTATTAAAATTTAGCTGTAATCTAGCTATTCTTTACCGCCATATAAATTGTTTCACCCTTCAGATGAGAAAAATAATTGTCTCTCAACTACTACCACCAACACTGGATTATGCTGATATTGTCTATCAGAATACATTTGATATACATCTTCAACCCCTTAATGTAGTTTATAATAGTCTTTGCAGATTTATTTTAAGGTGTCCATATATAACTCACCACTGTTCTATGTACGAAACTTTAAACTGGTTATCCCCCACACTCGAAGATGCTACCACTGGTTCCAGTTCATCTTTAAATGCATCCACCTCAATTACCCTTCTTATTTAAAACAAGACCTATTACCATACACACCCTCATATTCACTAAGACATATTCAGCAACCCTTCTTTTTCATTCCAAGAACTAACAAAGAAATTGGGAGACGTGCATTTAAATACAAAGCTCCTTCTGACTGGAACACTCTGCCTAGTACCATAAGAACTATTAGCTCATTTCGTCTATTTAAAAATACACTTTTACCTTTCCTTATAAAACCATGTACCTGTTTCTAGTATTAGAGTCTTCGAGCTCCTTTATCTAGCTTGCTCTGAGTGTGATCATTTGGCATAACTATTGCATATGCATAACCATTACACTTATGTATTATTGTATTGCATAGTGTAACAAGGTCTTATATTGTATTATGTCACAATATCATGAAATAATATATTATGTAATAATGTTGATAGTATTATTAACGTACGATGTATGATAGGTGGTATATGGTATTATGCACTAACATTATGCTGTAACACATAACTTTTGTTATTATTGGATTTGTAAAGTTAATTAACAATTGTT
>CM076000.1:2287810-2354800 GCA_038087875.1 Malacoraja senta | reverse complement strand
CTTGACTTGAAATGGATTGACTTGACTTGAAATGGATTGACTTGACTTGACTTGAAATGGATCGACTTGACTTGAAATGGATTGACTTGACTTGAAATGTATTGAAATGGATTGTTGGCCCTACACTCACGGTGAGTCCTGGCTCTGTATAGTGGCCAGACGAAAGCCACTCCTCAGTAAAAGGCACATGACAGCCCGCTTGGAGTTTGCCAAAAGGCAACTGAACAAGATTCTCTGGTCTGATGAAACCAAGATTGAAAGCTTTGGCCTGAATGCCAAGCGCCAGAGGAAACCAGGCACTGCTCATCACATACCTACGGTGAAGCATGGTGGTGGCAGCATCATGTTGTGAGGATGTTTTTCAGCGGCAGGAACTGGGAGACTAGTGAGGATCGAGGGAAAGATGAACAGAGCAAAGTACAGAGAGATCCTAGATGAAAACCTGCTCCAGAGCATTCAGGACCTCAGACTGGGTCGGAGGTTCACATTCCAACAGGACAATGAACCTAAGCCAAGACAGCACAGGAATGGCTTCGTGAGAAGTCTGTGGATATCCTTGAATGGCCCAGCCAGAGCCCGGACTTGAACCTGATCGAACATCTCTGGAGGGACCTGAAAATAGCTGTGCATCGATGCTCCCCATCCAACCTGACAGAGCTTGACAGGATCTGCAGAGAAGAATGGGAGAAATTACCCAAATACAGGTGTGCCAAGCTTGTAGCATCATACCCAAGGAGACTTGAGGCTGTAATCGCTGCCAAAGGTGTCTCAACAAAGAACTGAGTAAAGGGTCTGATTCCTACTGTAAATGTAATATTTCAGTTATTTATTTTTAATTACTTTGCAAACATTTCTAAACACCTGTTTGTGTTTTTTTATTATGGGGTATTGTGTGTAGATTGATGATAAAAAAAAATGAATTTAATCCAATTTAGAATAAGGCTGTAATGAAACAAAATGTGGAAAAGTGAAGGGGTCTGTATACTTTCTGAATGCACTGTAAGTGATCTTTGGATAGCATGCAAAACAAAGCTTTTCACTGTACCTTGTTACATGTGACAATAATCAATCTAAACCTAAACCTAAATCTTGCAAGTACCTTATGAGCACTTCCTTATTCCCGTACTGGCCTCTGATCCTCGAGAGCATTTTCATGGCTTCTCACTAAACTTCCTTTCACACTTCTTCCAAAAACTTTTTTCTTTCTCCCCAACAGTTCCATTGCACAATAAAAGTTTTATATATTGAGGTCATAAGTGATAGGAGTAGAATTGGGCCATTCGACCCATCAAGTCCACTCCGCCATTCAATCATTGGTGATCTATCTCTCCCTCCTAACCCCATTCTCCTGCCTTCTCCACATAACCTCTGCCACCTGTGCAAATCAAGATTCTATCAATCTCTGCCTTAAAAATATCCACTGACGGCCTCACCAGCCTTCTGTGGCAAAGAATTCCACAGATTCACCACCCTCTGACTAAAGAAATTTCTCCTCATCTCCTTCCTAAAAGAACATCCTTTAATTCTGATTGATTACAGGAACCGAGCTGTGAAAGTGAGCAGGCTTAGAGTGGAGAGGTGACAGAAGTCAGGATCAGTAGGAAAGGAACAGGGTCGGAGTGGAGAGGTAACTGGGGTCAAGGTCAGTAGTACGGGAGCAGGGTCAGAGTGGAAAGGTGACAGGGGTCAGAGACACTAAAGTAGAAGCAGGGTCAGGATCAATAGTACAGAACAGGACAGAGTGGAGAGGTGCGGCAGTCAGGGTGAGGTGACAGGGGTCAGGGTCAGTAGTGTAGTTGCAGGGTCAGAGTGGAGAGGTGACAGGGTGAAGGACAGGGTGAGGTGACAGGGGTCAAGGTCCGGATGAGGTGACAGGGGTCAAGGTCAGGATGAGGTGACAGGGGTCAAGGTCAGGATGAGGTGACAGGGGTCAAGGTCAGGATGAGGTGACTGGGGTCAAGGTCAGGGTGAGTTAACAGGTCAGCAGGGTGGCAGGGGTCAAGGTCAGGGTGAGATAGTACAGCAAAAATAAACGCTGAGGCGCAAAAGAATTAAAGCCTACAAGCTGTTTATTTGAAGTTGTTTGGACCAGGAGAACTGAAAGGAAGGCAGTGAGGCGAGTGGGGAAATGTTGGGCTGCAATTGTCTTTCACGTGATTGTCCATCAGTGCATGGTCCCTGTCACGCTGCATGCCCACCTTGCTGCATGACCATTTACCTTTCTCATCCCTAAACCTCACTCTTGCCAGCTCCAGCGTCCAATTCTTGGTGTGTACCCACACCCCATGATGATAGATCAATGTTATAAACGGCATCAGCTGCTGAACACTGATGTCTTGTCCTGCTCTGTGCATTCCTACCGTGTATAATTACAAAGCGTTGAAGCAGTCTCCTGCAGTGTGATTACATCTCATTGTTACAGACCCTGCAGTAAATGTACACTCCTGATCACAGGGAATGCTGCCAGTTTATGGAACAGACGGTGAGGCCAATTCTGGACAGATACTGTATCTGCAGCAACAACACAACCAATTATGTTTATGTGGTGCCTGTAATGCAGTAAAAATACCTGATGTCTACATGAGAAAGAATCTCAGCAAAGACAGCAAAGGAGAGATTAGATAGGCTAGGGTGTGTTTCCCTGGGGTGTAGAAGTCTGAGGAATGCCTTTATAGACAGATATAAAATCACGTGGAACTTAGGATGGTCAGGTCCTTTACCCTGTGAGAGCGAAAAGATTTAAAAGGAACCTGAGGGGCAGCATTTTCATACAGAGGGTTGTGGGTATATGGGACGTGCTGTTAAAGGAGGTTGTAGAGGTGGGTGCAATTGCAATGTTTTAAAAGACATTTGAGCGGGTACATAGATAGGAATGGTTCAGAGCGATATGGGCCTTTTACAGGCAAATGGGATTGACTCAGGTAGGTAACTTGGTTGGCATGGATAAGTTAGGCCGAAGGGCCTGTTTCTGTACTGTACGATTCCATACATTGTCAAACAAGGCCATGTCACTGACTGCTGGGAGAGAGGAGAGGCAGGACAAAGCATGGCAGGTGAAAGTGGACACAGGCGAGAGTAGTTCTTGATAGGCAGATGTTTGGAACAAAGGCCAGAGATGAGACTAAAAGGTGTGTGACAGGCAGATTGAAGAGTTGCAAACGTTTCAAAGAGTTGTGAAGCCAGAAGAAGGAAATTAAGGAGATGGGGAATGGGAGGAGTTGGTTCTCCTCTCAGAGTTTCAGGCCAGGATTCACATCTGGACCCTCAATGGTATGAATGAATTTAGAAAATAAATAATTAGTACATACAGCACAGTGGCACAGCGGTCGTGTTACTGCCTTACAGTGCCAGAGACCCAGGTTCAATCCTGACTACTGGTGCTGTGTATGCAGAGTTTGTACGTTCTCACTTTGACTGTATGAGTTTCCTCCGGATGCTCTGGTTTCCTCCCACACTCCAAAGGCGTACAGGTTTGGAGGTTAATTGGCTAGTTTGTAAGATAGTGCTAGTGCACGGGGATCGCTGGTCAGTATGGATTTGGTGGGCCGAAGGGCCTGTTTCCACGCTGTATCTCTCTACTAAACTAAACTAAGCTAAAGTCCGACTACTGTGACTGACTATTTCTTCCAGAGTCTATGGTGCAAGCTTTGGCTGGGTGAGTGGTGCAGCTCTTTGAAGGAGCACAGTTCTAGACCATTGCCAGAACAACAACCAGTCCCCCAGTGCCGCCATTGTAATAATTGTTTTCATAAGTAGACACTTTATTTCAACAGCTGAAGAAAAAAAATCAACATATATTTATACTCAAATTCTTAATGCATGCAGCCAGAAATCATCAGCAATAAACATGCTTATTACTTGACATTTTTGCGTTCCAGATACAGCAGATTCTGCCAGTGGAGGTATAATTACCAAACTCCATATGAACTAATCTTATTTAATAACAAACAGAGATGTGATACAACATCTGGTTCATAAACTGGTGCCCCGTTAATCTTGTTTGTCTGATATTGAACCTTTTAGTCCTTAACTATGATATAGTGGCTGTTTTCCCTATATATCATCAGCTTTTTTCATAGGGAGGACACAGGGAGGAATTTATGCAATGCACAAATGTTATTGTACATATAATTTGAATTATTTCTTCAATTATAGATGGTATGCAGCACTTCAACCAAAATTAAACACACTTTGCATGGTGAAGGATAAATTTATTCCTGCCAACTAAATGAATAAAGGTTTATGGTCAGAACCCATTCAAGTACATGGTTTAATGTTAACATTGGCTCGTTCCTTTGTGATCTTTAATCCCATTTAGTGCACTGAAAATAGCTCAGCACAGAAGTGCTGAAATCAGTTTTTCTCTAAGCACAACCTACATAGCAACAATGATTTATTATAGAGCACAAAGTAATCCATTAGCGGCGAGGCATAGAGAAGCAAATATTGTTAATCTTTTAGCGCTTCCTGTCAGTGGAACTGAGGATCCCTGTCACACTATACATCCACGACGGGAGACAATTTAGTATTGCGAATGACACAAAACTGTATATAGAGACGCAAACTTCTCACATAAAATAAATGGAACCAACATATTGCTGAATGGAGAATCTCACAATCTAGCAGCTTTACCACAGTTGTATTGTAACTGCAATTGGTGCAAAGGTTAAATCTAATGGTCACCTTCATAGTTTAGTTTAGTTTAGTTTCATTTAGTTTAGTTTAGTAGTTTAGTTTAATTTAGTTTAGTTTAGAGATACAGAGTGGAAACAGGCCCTTTGACCCACCGAGTCTACGCCGACCAGCAATCCCCGTACACTAACACCATCCTACCCATTAGGGACAATTTACAAATTTTCACTGAGCCAATTAACCAATAATCCCGCAAGTCTTTGTAGTGTGGCAGGAAACGGAGCACCCAGGGAAAAACTATGCGGTCACGTGGAGAACGTAAAACTCCGTACATAAGGCACCCGTAGTCAGGATGGAACCTGGGTATCTGGTGCTGTAAGGCAGCAACTCTACTGGTGCACCACCATGCTGCCCAAGGTCATATTGTCAGATTAAATTTTTTAGATTTTGGCTCAAAACCAACCAGTTTTTCAGTCTTGGTTAACATTAACATTGAACTGACATTTAACATCCAGTGAGCTAAGCAGGTATATATATGTGTTTGACCTAATTGAAAGATGCAGCATGGAAACAGGCCCTTCAGTCAACCAAATGCATGTTGATAATCGGTCATCCATTCCAAAGAATATTAAGTGCTGGAGTAACTCAGCAGGTCAGGCAACCTCTCTGGAGGACATGGATAGGTGATGTTTTGGGATGGGATCCTTTACCCATTCACAGTACTTCTGTGTTATCCCACTTTCCCATCCACACCCTACACACTAGGGGCAATTTACAGAGGCAAATTGACCAACAAACCTGCACATCTTTGGGATGTGGGAAGAAACCAGAGAACCTGGGCAAAACCAGACATGGTAAAACCTCGAGTTGAGCCCATCAGTATAGCTTGGATACACAAGAAAATGCAGATGCTGAAATCTTGAGCAAAAGACAATGTGCTGGAGGAACTCAGTGAGTCAGGCATCATGAGGAGAGGGAATGGACAGTTCCTGAAGAATGGTCATAGTCCAAAATGTCATTTGTCTACTTCCTCCACAGATGCTGCCTTACTCACGGAGTTCTTCCAGTCCTTTGTGCTTTACTTTAGTATAACTTGGATCAGCTGATTGGGCTTGTGCTTGGCTTAATTGTATTCATGTACGGTATTACAGGCCTACCACCTATTTTCTGACAACTGGTTTTAACTATCTTTGGTATAAACCAGCACCTGCAATTCCTTTTTATTGCAGTTTTCAAATGTTATTGTGTGCTTTGACTTCAGTACCTTTGGATCTAGACTCAGATGTGATTGAACAAAGATTTCATTGACAAAATTTAAACAAAATCCTAGTTTCTACAATTCCCGTGTTATTTTTGTCAACAGAGTGGTTCTTGTTTCTCAGTTGTAAGATCGTGCTGGCTTTGTTTCTGATGAGATGACACTTCATCTGTATCCCGGGGAGCTGTGCGCATGGCGGGGGTGTCCTGGGGAGCCACGTGGGCCTGATCCACCCGCTGAAGAATCGCGGCGCCGACGACCGGAACGGGCCTCCCAGGGGACTGCGGAGATGCCGGGCAGTGAGGCATGCCTGGGTCGGAGGAGCCTCAGCGGCGGCGGCGATGGGGGCCTCGGCAGTGGCAGCGGGAGACTCGGCGGCAGCTTGAGCCTCGACAGCAACGGGAGCCTTGACGGTGGTGGGGCCTTGGCGGCCACGGGAACCTCGGCGGGAGCAGGAGCCCCAGTGGTAATGGGAACCTCAATGGCGGTGGAATGTGAGGGGGGAGGGCGGGGAAGACAATGGCGGATCCGGTGTGGGGGGACCACTGTGAGGGATGGTGGGAGAACAAAGAGGGACCTGGTGTGGGGGAGGGGGTGGGGTCACTCTAGTTTAGAATCCTCTGCCCAGGGGATAAGTCTGTGTTTTTTGTTTGTTTTCTTTGTTTGCTCATTTGTTCAGGTGAACGCGCTGTGCACACGGCAGCCAGCCAATAGTCACTTGTCCTTTTCTTTCTTTTTCCACTTTTAATTTCAAGTTTTTATGTACCTTGTTGTGTGTTGTGACTGTCGGCAGAATAAAGTTTTATCGTATCGTATCAATATACATATCGCTTGACTAAAAGTCAGGCCTTTGGCAAAATATAGTTTAAATGGGGAGAAAAAACAGAATGCTAGACTGCCACACAGTGCATAGTGATCCTGGAATCCGCATGAAACACAGAAAGGTAGTTTTTTCGATGTTCGATGCCCTCCGCCCCCCCCCCCCCCACCCCACCCGTGGCATCGAATATCAGGGAAAAAATATAATAACACTTTATTCATTTAGGGTTTAATCTTTATTTATGAGGATTATGTTTATTAACAATATAGAAAAAGAAGAAATAGGATAGAATTACTGATCTTCCTTATATACAGCATCAAAGTAGCGGGACACCAGAGTAGACAGTTACTGAAGAATCACCCTAGTACGCATGTGCAGTATATCATTTTGAAAGGCAAATGGAATTTTGGCCTTAATTGCAGAAATACTGGAAGTTGGTTAATGCTAGGGTGAGTGGTTGGTGAATTAAGCTGCAGTTATAAACATGGAAGATGCTAGTCCTGAGATAAAAGCAACTGATTATTCTTTTTTTAGTTTAGAGATACTGAATGGAAACAGGCCCTTCAGACCACCGAGTCCATGCTGACCATTGATCACCTGTTCAAACCAGTTCTATGTTATCCCACTTTCGCATCCATTCGCGACACACCAGGGACAATTTTACAGAGGCCAATTAACCTACACGTCCTTGTGGGATGAAACCGGAGCACCCGAAGGAAACCTACGCAGTCACAGGAAGAATGTGTAAACTCCACACGGACAGCACCTGAAGGCAGGATCGAACCCGGGTCTCTGGAGCTGTGAGGCAGCGGCTCTACCAGCTGCTCTACCAATCAACAGCTGGTAGACACCTGTTCACTGATAACTTCCATTTCTAAGGAGCTTCCCAACTTGATTGAGCTGGGATCAGAGTGGGGGAGAGACCAGTCGACTTTTTCACTGCTCTCCATAAGAATACTTGAAACAGAAGATGAATCAATCCCTTTAGCTTGCTTTGCCATTAGGTGACATCATGGCTGATCCAAACTGTGACCACTCATCTGCTCCATCATTTAATTTAGTTTAATTTAGTTTAGTTTATTATTGTCATGCGGTATAGTGACAGAGGCACAGTGAAAAGCTTTTGTTTGCGTGCTATCCGGTAAAAGAAAAGTCAATACATGAATTCAATCAAGCCATCCACAGTTTACAGAAAAAGGATAAAGGGTACAACATTTAGTGCAAAGATATAACATTGAAGTCTGATAAAGTCTGATTAAAGATAGTTCAAAGGTCTCCATTGAGTAGATGGGAAGTCAGAACCACACTCTAGCATATGAGAAAACTGTTCACTTGCCTGATAACAGCTGGGAAGAAACCGTCCCTGAATCTGGAAGTGTGGAGGTATGAGCTGGAATAAGATTATGGTTGCACTAAATATTATTCCCTTTATCCTGTATCTGTACACAGTGGACGGCTTGATTGGAATATTGTATAGTCTTTTCGCTGACTGGAAAGCACGCCACAAAAAGCTTTTTACTATACCTCAGTACACGTGACAATAATAAACTAAACTAAACTAAAGTGCTGGAGGAACTCAGCGGGTCAGGCAGCATCTGTGGAGGGAATGGACAGGTGGCGTTTCAGGTCAGGATCCTTCTTCACACCAGAGAGTTTTCCATGTGTTCTGACAGACAAGAAAAAGGTCCTTGTGTTATTTTTATATGCAAAATAACTTATCCGTCATCAGAACTCTATAGTAGGTAATCTGAGATTTCCAGACATGCTATTCTGTTTGAGATTGTTGACTGAATATCATATTCTGTTTCAGCCGAGGAGACGTGCGAGTTTAGAACTGAAACTAAAAGGTAACTAGATTACACCACAAGCACCTGGTGACATTATTATTGGGAAGATTATGAGTGGATTTTTTTTGTCAGAATGTAATTAAAGTTACAATGCAGTTCCCTAACCAGAAATAGGAAACACATTATTTTGGTAGGTAATACAGGTGCAAGTAGAATCAGAGAAAGAACATTCAAGTCGGCTTTATTTCAGTTTCAATAATAGAATTAAAGCGGAGATGTTCTCTTAAAGAAGTGGCGTAATAATGCCTTTATAATCGAAACATGGCAATTTCATACATCCTATCTCCTTCCCTTACACTCTGCCTCGGCAAGGCCGCCAGCATAATCAAGGGTGAATCTCGCCCCGGTCACCCCGTCTTCTCTCGTCTCCCATCAGGCAAAAGGTACAGAATTGTGAAAATGCATACCTCCAGATTCAGGGACAATTTCTTACCAGCTGTTATCAGGTAACGGAACCATCCTAACTAGAGATGTGTCTGAAGAAGGATTCCGACCCGAAACATCACCTATTTGTTTTCTCCAGGGATGCTACTTGACCTGCTGAGTTAATCCAGCATTTTGCAAATATCACCTTAACTAGGGAGCAGTCTTGGCCTACCGTCTACCTAATTAGAGGCCCTCAGACTCTTTAATCGGACTTTACTGGATTTTATCTTGCACTAAACGTGATTTCCATTATCCCGTGTCTGTACACTGTGGACAGCTTGATTGTAATCATGTATAGTCTGTCCGCTCACTGGACAGCATGCAACAAAAAAGCTTTTCACTGTACCTCCCTCATCAAAGGATGAACTGCAAACTCCTTGCAGACTGCATCAGCGGTCAGGATTTTACTTCGGAGTCACGTGAGTGACTTCGTGAAGACCCCGTCCAGCACGCATGCGCGACATTAGCGTTCACGCAGTGCAACAGCGACGACCGGGAGTACAGGCGCTCCCGCTACACGTCGGTGAAAACTAAACAGCGGACCATCAGGTAAGTCTTACACTGAGGTCGTAATCCGCAAGCTGTGCTCTGCTCTCTATTCCAGAGGAACTGGGAACAGGAGCAGCACGGCAAAGGAAGAAAACCGCCCCCCGTTCGACTCCAACAGAACGGGAGTGTTCCATCAGTGGGGGGCGAGAGGCGGCACCTGGACCGCATATGCTGCGGTCCACCCTCATCGAGACCGAGCCGAGCCCAGTCCCGCTAGCGCAGCCTGATGAGCGGCAGCGGGCTGGAAGAAAAGTTTAAGCAAACAAACAAACAAACAAACCGGCCGGTTATGTCTGACTCCGATGAGGAGGGTCCGCCTTAGAGCGGCAGAGCTAGCCGCCTGAGCCGAATGAAAAGGCTCATGGAGCAACTGCTCCAGCGAGACTTGCTTCAGGAGCTACAGCAGTCTCGCCAGGGGGATCAGGCACTCCCACAGCAGTGCTCTATAAATGCACTGGCCATCGCTTTCCCCTCAAAGCAGGGCAGCGTTGGCGACCAGGGCTGGGCTGGTCAGGAAGAGGGGTCATTGGCTGAAGATGTCGGGAGTACGCTTGGGGTACAGGATCAGGAAGAGCTGCTGGGTGTGGAGATCCGCTACGTGGTTTCACCACGAGCAGGGCGGCCATTGGAGCCAAAACTGGCGGCCAGCATCAACCACCTGTCCCTCAAACCCCTACAAGACAGGTACTTAATGAGGCACTAGAGCTGGAAAACTGCAGTTCGCTCAATGTACCGGCTGTTAACAGCCAAATCTGGGGGGGGGGGGGGACAGAGTATCCGGAACCAGGAGCTAAAATCCTCAAGCTCCTGACGACAGGGATAACAGCCTATGCTCGTTCCGTGGATGGGGTGGATATGACCACAAACCAGCAAGACACTCTGGCTCTGCTGTGCTACACCCAATATGAGATAAATAACCTCCGCAAGGAGAGAATAAGACCTGCCCTCAATCCCAGGTTTGCAGGACTGTGTAAAACACCGGCCTCAGAGCCGCAGATCCTGTTATTAGGAAGGACAAGTGAAAGACCTGGAGGAGGAGTCCAAAGCATTTGGCCTCATGAGGGCAGGCCCCGGAACGAGCAGACCCACACAAAAACCAGACGGCAGTACCCCACCGCGTCCACCAGTCAAGGTCAAATTTATGTCACTGGTGAAAGCTCGGGGTCCGCATACTATCCCCGAAAGCCTTTTTAGGCCAGGGCCCAGAGCGGACCCCATGGAAAATGCGCCACCCCCAATCAGCAGTACATCAACAGTACATCCAGCAGTATAACGACCGATGAACAAACGGAAGAAAGGAACACTACCATAACCATGGAGGTAGGTGGGTTTGGTTCCTACCAGCATGTAAATGGGGAACTGTACTAACAGGAGGTGTCTCACGAATGATAGTTATATACTTAACAGTATTCGGGGATACAAAATAGAGTTCATTCACGAAAACATGCCACCAGTTCAGCACGTACCCAAAGGGTCTTTACCCTCTCAGTCAAAGAGAACTAGAGGCTCAAGCAGAACTGGTGAGGTTACTTACAAAGGGTGTCATTGAGAAATCCAAACATGATCCTTTGGAATTTGTCTCAAATATATTTACCAAAAGTAAAAAAGATGGTGGATGTCGCATCATCATTGACTTAACCTCACTAAATACCTTTGTTAAGTATGTACATTTCAAAATGGAAACATTTGTAACTGCTAAACAACTGATTTCCAAAGGATACTTTATGGCAAGCATTGATCTAAAAGATGCCTACTATTCAGTACCCATTCACAAGGGTCATCGCAGATACCTGAAAATTTACCTGGATGGGGCAACTATGGCAGTATAAAGTATTGCCTAATGGGTTGACATCAGCCTTAGACTATTTACCAAGATATTAAAACCAGCCTTGGCAACATTAGCGAAACAAAGACATATTGTCATGGCGTATCTTGATGATATCCTAATAGTTGGCAAAACCATGGAGTTGGCTAAATCAGCTGTATTAGCTACCAAATAATAGTTTGAAACCCTGGGTTTGTCATACATCCAGATAAATCTAAGTTGACGCCATCCACAACTATGGACTATCTGGGATTCAATTAACTCAATCCACATGTCTGTAACGTTGCCAAAAGGTAAAGCAGCAGAATTGGCACAGATGTGCAACAATTTAATGGTAAGCAATCAACCAACCATCCCACAAGTGGCAAGAGTAATTGGCAAAATGGTAGCAGCATTTTCAGCTACACAATTTGGACTCCTGCACTATCAGCACCTACAAAGGGCAAAAGTACAGGCGTTGAAACGACATGCAGGTCACTTTGACAGATCCATGAAACTACCCATTGAAGCAATATCAGAGTTACAATGGTGCATATAACACATTTGGCATAGTTCCAGCCCTATCATCATCAATAACCCAACGTTAACTATACAAACAGATGCCAGTGCTCAAGGCTGGGGAGCAACTAATACCATATCCAGCACAGGTGGTAGATGGACTAACCTAGACTCGTCTTTACTACAAACACTGGGCATAAATTATTTGGAAATGTTGGGTGCGTTTTATGGTTTTAAAGCATATTCTAGGAATATGCACAACTTGCATGTTCATTTACAAATTGATAAATATCACGGTGGTGGCCTATATTAACCATATGGCCGGAATAAAATCGATATCATGTGACAATTGGGTCAACACAATCTGGTAATGGTGGGTCGATAGACATTTTTGGCTATCAGCAACTTACCTACCAGGTAAGCTAAATACAGTGCCAGGTCATGCAAATTCAATGATAAACACCAAATGGATGTTAAATCCTAGAGCTTTGCTAAAATTACAAACCAATATGGCACACCAGATATCGATCTCTTTGCATCCAGACTAAATCACCACGTACCAATGTATGTCCCTTGGGAACCACACCCTGAGGCAGCAGCGATAGATGCATTCGCGCTGAACTGGGGGACAGATTTCTTCTATGCTTTTTCCCCTTCTGCCTTAATCTGTAGGGTACTACGCAAAATACAGATGGACTCTGCTTCAGGTATTTTGATAGTACCAACTGGCCTACACAGCCATGATTCCCAGTGGTCCTCGACATGGTCATCGACACTCCTATGACCTTTCCCAGTAGCCCAGACCTATTGACGCACCCTGTATCAGGCATAAGTCATCCATGCCATGCCAAAATTAACCTACTGGGTTGCAGATTATCAAAAGACCACTGCTGGGACTGGGATTGTCTGACAGGACCATCAACATGATGACACCGTATGTCCACCAGGAAACAATACCTATCGAGCATCAGGAAGTGGGAAAGATACTGCTCGACTACTGGGACAACGTACTCATCTGCAACCATAACCAATGTACTGGAGTTCCTGGGGAGCCTTCACCATAATGAAGGATTGAGCTACAGCGCCATCAATACTGCCAGACGTGCGCTGTCAGCCTACTTAAAACAGGTGCCAGGACAACAGGCCATAGGGTCTCACCCGCTGGTGATCAAACTCATGAGGAGTATCGTCAACTCCAACCCTCTTAGACCTAGGTATACACAAATCTGGGATGTCAGTGTGGTCCTGACATACCTAAGGGGATGGTCCCCAGCCAGGTCTCTCACCCTGGAAAAGCTAACCCTGAAAACGGTCATGCTGATGCTACTAGTCTCAGCACAAAGAGTCCAGTCCCTCCACTTACTGCGACTGGACAACATGGTTATAACACCAGACCGGGTCTCATTCACCATTCAGGAGCTGCTAAAGCAGAGCAAGCCAGGAACTTGAGTCCTAGTTATGGATTTCCGGGCATACCCACCTGACCTACGGTTGTGTGTCATGACTCACTTATTAACTTACATCAACACAACAAGAGATTCTCGAGGGAGAAGGGAAAAAAATATATATATATATATAAATAAATAAATAAATAAATAAATTAAAAAGCCTTATGGGTCAGCCACAAGAAACCTCAAGGTTGGGTGTCGAGCCAAACCATCTCGAGATGGCTCAAGCAGGTACTGGGAGCTGCTGGAGTAGATACTGATGTATATACATCTCACTCCACCAGGGCAGCATCCACATCGGCGGCTAAAAGAATGAACATGGAGAAAACGTTCCAAACGTTCTACCACAAGCCGCTAGCAGAACCTGTGTTATTTGCAGAAAGAGTTTTAAAATCTGCAAAATTATATAATTTAAGCCCGGGGGAGCATTTTGTCTTTTGTTATTGTTTAATAGATACCATTATTGTTTACAAACAGATTATGGTTGATTACGATAACATACTTCCTCCCTTGAATGACTTCGGCAGCGAGTGAAGTATGAACTGTTACACGGTTTGAAATCACAGAGCTTTGAAGTCTTCACGAAGTCACTCACGTGACTCCGAAGTAAAATAGTAAGATTAAACGAGAACTTACCAGTTTGAAGTTTGATCTGTATTTTATGAGGAGTTACGATGAGGGATTACGTGCCCTCCGCTCCCACCCTCAAATATATAGATCAACAGGTATCTTAGTTCTCCTTTTCTTTACTATGTTTATTTCAATTATTGTGTTTCCTGTGATTCCACACCGCTGCTTTGAAGAATGTCGCGCATGCGTGCTGGACGGGGTCTTCACGTAATCCCTCATCGTAACTCCTCATAAAATACAGATCAAACTTCAAACTGGTAAGTTCTCGTTTAATCTTACTATTAAACTTGGTTCACTGGGGCTGTGAGATAGACACTCTATGAGTGGTCATTACAGATATTTGTGCTACTCTACATCTGTTGGGTAGACAGCACTGTTACTACTGACCCTGTACCACGGCTCTTAAATACACCCCACACAGACGCAGAGTGCTCTCCCACCTGTGGGATGTACTAATATTTGTAAAATTTAGTCCATTCCTGCCGAAGGCAGATTAAACCAATCATTATAAAATGTTATGAGGCATCACAAATTATAGTAATGGTAAAACGTTTATTTACATGGATGCAATCAAGAAGTGGACGATATTTATTTAATATCGATCTAGATATCTATCAATCTATCTATAATACATTATTTTTGGAAAAATCCGATAACAGATCGCACACCTCCCAGACCGCTGCATGGCAGAAGCTCCCAGCCCGTCGCGGCCAGCAGGGGGAGCTGCTGAGCCAATCCTTGCTTGTCCCCCATGGCTGAGTGCAGGGCCCGGTGGACCCCGGCCTACGGGGCGAACCTCCGAGCTGGCCTCTCTTCGTCCTCCGAAGATCAGAGACCAGGAGGATGAAGCCGATGACGATGGACGCGGTGGGCGATGACCGAGGCCCGTAGGAGAGGGAATCGGAGTCTGGCCTACCGTGCCCTCAAGATCGGCTGCAGGAGGCGCCCCCGGGGCACAAAGGTGGACAAGCGAGGAGAGGTACGTTGGTTCGCTGGTCGATCCACACGTCCAAGGAAGGGAATGGCTGGAGGCCCGCAGCAGTCTGGGGCTCACCTGGATCGGGCACCGCTCATAACAACTAGAGCGTGGACTCAACTTAAAAAATGCCACCAAAACCTGGAGCCTCTTGCATGCAGTCTCAGTGGACTATTTCTTGCTAATCAAGGATGTGCTGAGGTCTGGCCATACTGTGCTGGACTGTATGTAAGAAAATAATTTCACTGTGCATTTGCACATGTGACAATAACAGCACCTTTGAACACCTCATTACTTCCTCAAAGTGAAACATCAGCATCATAATCTCATATCTTATTCTGGCATCAGACTTTTTATTGAATGTAATAAGCCGTAATCAATCATAATTTTGTATTTGTGCAGATTGAGATAACATTTTGCAGACTCATAAATATTTAACAGCTATGGCAGAATTATAATAGTATGCATAGTTTCCTGATTTACAATCTATTTCAACAGTGACATCTAAATATACTTGCAACGTGCAATGAATTTTAAAATTTTGTTGAATGCATGCCAGTACGTCATAGAGTCATACACTGTGGAAACAGGCTCTTCGACTCAACTTGCCCACACCGTCCAACATGTCCCATCTACAGTAGTCCCACCTGGCTGCGTTTGGCTCATAATCTTCTAAACCTATCCAATCCATGGACCTGTCTAAATGTTTCTTAAATGTTGCGACAGTATCTACCTCAACTACCTCATCTGGTAGTTTGTTCCATACACCCACCACCTTTTGTGTGAAAAAGTTGCCCCTCAGGTTACTATTAAATCTTTTTCCCCTCACCTTAAACCTACTGTATGTCCTCCGGGCAAGAGACTCTGTGCGTTTACCCAATCTATTCCTCTCAGGATTTTGTACACCTACTGTATAAAATGACCCCTCATCCTCCTGCACTCCAAGGAATCGAGTCCGAGCCTGCTCAACCTTTCCGTACAGCTCAGGCCCCTGAGTCCTGGCAACACCCTCGTAAATCTTCCCTGTACCCTTTCCAGCTTGACAACATCTTTCCTATGACATGGTGCCCAGAACTGAACACAATACTCTAAATAATTGTGTATAAATGTCCCACAGTGTTTCAATTTGTTGAGCTAAGAAGCAGTAAAGCTGTCAAAAAAGATATCACATTCAGATTCAAGTAATTACATTTTAATTCCTTTTAACAATCGGAATGGCCTTTCCCTGAAGTGTTCTTACTTTTATGTGCTGTTAATCAGTCCCCTTGCAGATGGAAGTAAACAGCAGGGACACATTTCAATAAGAATCATCCTAAAAAAATCAAGAGAGATTGCTAAGAGTTGTTGAGTTGGGTCTTGGAAGCAGATGCTAGCAGCTACAAACGACACTGGCATTTAGCCATCTAGGAGGCAGCAAGTCCAGGACATCTGCATGTGCATTGTCATAAATGTAGCTCCTGACTCTACTTAATGGCACACATGCCATACGACCGTCTCTCCAGGTACTTTCCCCTGCAACCGCAAGAGATGTAACACGTCTCCTTTACCTCCTCCCTCGACCATCCAGGGACCCTGACAGTCCTTTCGGTTAAGGCAGAGGTTCATATGTACATCCTCTAACCTCATCTACTGCATTTGGTGTTCCTGATGTGAGCCCCTGTATGTCGGCGAGACGAAACGTAGACTCGGCGATTGTTTTGCTGAACACTTACGCTTGGTCCTCCAAGGCCTACGGGATCCCCTGGTTGCGAACCATTTCAACATCCCTTCCCATTCCCACACTGGCCTTCCTGTCCTGGGCCTCCACCATTGCCAGAGTGAAGCCACATGCAAATTGGAGGAACAGAACCTCATATGTCATTTGGGCAGCTTACAACCCAGCGGCATGAACGTTGAAATCTCTATCTTTAAGTAACCATCTTATACCACCCTCTCCCCTTTCTTCCCCTCCCCCCCCCCCCCCCCCCCCCCCCCCCCCCCCATTTTCAGTATGAAAAAAGGGTCTTGACTCAAAACCAAGTCAGTGGAGGCTAAGTCAATGGATATTTTTAAGGTGGAGATTGACAGATTATTGATTAGTATGGGTATCAGGGGTTATGGGGTGAAGATTGGAGAATGGTGTTGAGAGAGAAAGATAGATCAGCCATGATTGAAAGAGTAGACTTGATGGGCTGATTGACCAAATTCTGCTCCTATTATGAAACATCACCCATCCTTTTTCTCCAGAGATGCTGCCTGACCTGTTGAGATACTCCAGCACTTTGTGTCTATCTTCGATATAAACCATCATCTCAAGTTCCTTCCTACATATCTAGTAGAAACACTGTTTAACATTTTTTCTTGACTTTTCCACCCAGAGCTCTATTAATTATTTTTAGTGAACCTTTCATGAGTGGTGGGTGCTTAGAGGCAACAACAATAGTGGCATTTAAGAGGCTTTTGGAGGCTTTAGTCACGTGGTTATGTAGGGAATGGAGGGACATGGATGATCTAGAAAGCTGATAAGATTTGGCCTTGGTACCATGTTCGGGAGAAAAATTGTGGGCTGAATGGCCTGTTCCAGTGTTATACTGTTCTTTCAAATGGGTGCAGAAAGCATTGTCAATGGCTCAGTTCTGCAATAAACAGTATTTGATGCACTGTATAAAGTTTACTCACTTTATCAGAACATTCCCCGTATGTATTTTGCAACATCACATTCCTGATTTAGAACATGATGATGTATTAATGACTGCTCATACTGACAGAATGAAGAAAAATTGGTTATGTGGCATCACTCTTTAATATGCTCCCAGAATAAAGCACTATTTTCTCATAATGAATCATTCAGGAATACTATGTGCTTCATCCATTTGAAAGTGATGGATTGCTCTGAATCCTCTTAAAAGAAGCATCCTTAATGGCAAATACTTACGTTATCAACAAGGGTAAACTGTTGAGGGAATGAATCAGCTGAACAAATGTTTTCTTTCATTAGGGATATTTTAATATGCAAACTAGACTTTGAAATGATCTAATTAAAGATTTAAAGATTATGAGTTGAATTGATCAATGTGACTTTGCCAAATGATTTATTATGGTTGAAATCTTCAGATGTGTTTCTGAAGAGTCTGAGTTTTTTTGTTGAAGTTTTAGATTTAGTTTTTAGTTTTAGAAATACAGACTGGAAACAGGCCTTTCGACATGTCGACCATCATCACCCGTTCGCATTAGTTTCTATGTTATCCCACTCTCTCCTCTACTCCTAACACACTAGGGCCAAATTACGGTGGCCAAATTCACCTACAAACCACAGGTCTTTGGGATGTGGGAGGAAACCAGAGCACCCAGAGGAAACTCACATGGTCACATGGAGAATGTGCAAACTCTACACTGACAACACTCGAGGTCAGGATCGAACCAGGATCCCTGGCACTGTGAGCAACAGCAGCTCTACCACTGCACCACTGTGTGCCGCCCCACACAGTGTTTGAAGGATATAGTGAGGTGTCCAGAATGAAGGGATGAAGTTCATCAAAAGGGCACTGGCCTGGTAGGAGTAAAGATTCTTTCCCTTTCACTAAAAGTTACTGTGCTTAGTAATCAGTGATCACTGCAGATATTGCTGTTTTTAGTTTTGATAGCAGTTGGATTTACTTAATATTTCTATTATATATTTCCTTACATTTCCAATTCCTATCTGACTTCCATTCATTTGATGTGAATTTTGCAAGCTGGTTGTAAAATTCGTCATAGTCTGACTGCAATGGTTTTGTATATCTTTTCCACCGAGGGCCTCGATTAAAGCAGGAACAAGCAGGGCGGCACACAGTGGTAGACCTGTTGTCCCGCAACGCCAGCAACCCAGGTTCGATCCTGACCTTGGGCACTGTCTGTGCGGAGTTTGCATGCTCTCCCTGTCACCACTTGGGTTTCCTCATAGTCATAGCAGGTTGCCGAAAAACTGGCGACTGGACCCCCCTACGACAATGTCTACAACAACCTACCACCTAGTCGACGTCAAGCTACGGCAAGCTACCGACAACCGGCGACCCATTAGGACGTCCACCAACGACAACCTACGTCCACAAGCTACGACAAGGTAAGAGAATTCAGTCGCCGGTACCTGTTGCCGGTTTACGTAGGTTGACGTAGGTAGTCGCCAATGGAATTCACCGAAGTCAGCACCGGCGACAACCTACATCATCCTGGTGACAACCTACGACAGCACCTACGTCAGGAGAAGTCAAGCTACGCTCATTGGCATCAAGCCAACAGTCGCCGAAAAGTTTTGAACATTTCAAATTCCAGCGGCGACCAGAAAAACGTAACGATTCTTTGGGCGACTGTGGAGATGGGTCCATACCGACCAGCTATCCTTGTACACTAACACTATCCTACACACTAGGGACGATTTACTTTTTTTAATCAAAGCCAATTAACCTACAAGCCTGTATGCCTTTGGAGTGTGGGAGAAAACTGGAGCACCCAGAGAAAACCCATGCAGTCACAGGGAGAACATACAAGCTCCTTACAGACAGCAACCCGTAGTCAGAATCGAACCCGGGTCTCTGGCACTGTAAGGCAGTAACTCTACCACTGTATGGCCCAATAAAGTCCAGTAAAGTCTGTTTAAAGATAGCCTTGTTTGCCAATTACAATGAAATGCTACCTGAGAATCTTCAAAGTATTATTGAAAAACCTGACAATATTGCAAATAAAAATAAGTTTGGAACTTGTGGAATTCCATTGAAGTAGCCAAAAGAATCTTCATTCTAGCTCAGTGAAATAAATTTGACTTGATCTTGACAGTATCCAAAGAGCTTTCAGCTTGATAACGGACTAAAGCCTTGTTCTCATAATGGGCTATAGTGCTGAAAAGATTTAGCATGCTACATAAATGTCCATTTCTTGAGTTAAATTCCAATTATAAGCAGAGTGCAAACTGACGGCACTGCCTCTTTAAAAAAGGTGCTGAAATACTTAGCAAACCAACATCTGTAAGTGATCATACACATGAAGGGGAACTTTAATAACAAACATTTATGGATGGGTTTTAGTCTTTGACAGAGTTTTACTTGCTATACATTCACCTTAACCTCTTTATCTTTTAGTTTAGTTTAGTTTAGAGATACAGCACGGAATCAGGGCCTTCGGCCCACCGGGTCCGCACCAACCAGCGATTCCCACACACTAACACTATCTTGCACACACTAGGGACAATTTACAGTTTTGTCAAGCCAATTAGCCTACCAACCTGTACATCTTTGGAGTGTTGGAGGAAACTGGAGCACCCGGAGAAAACTTACGCAGGTCACGAGAAGAATGTGCAAACTTTGTACAGACAGCACCCGTAGTCAGGATTGGACCCGGGTGTCTGGCGCTGTAAGGCAGCAACTCTACCACTGTGCCGGTTGATTTGTAAGACATTTTAATTGTAAGAAACCAATGATAATAATCACACAGGATTTCACAAACACATTTTAGAGTAGTGCAAATTTTAGCTTTGTTGGAAGTACAGTATTTGTAGCAATCTTCCACTTGCATTCTCCACTTGAAGCACCACCAACATTCTTATTACCTGCTCAGTACCAATCTTCCACTTGCATTCTCCACATAAGTGCAATGTTAATGGCACTTAAACCAAATGCATTCATCAAAAATGTTGACGGGAATAGCAAATAACTATGATAAACCCATGGCAATTATATCATTCTCATTGCTGTGCAAATGCATTTACAAATACAAATGATAATTGCACTTTGAAAATAATTTGAATCCTGCAAATGTGGTACAGCGGTAGAGTTGCTGCCTTACAGCGCCAGAGATCCGGGTTCGATCCTGACTACGGGTGCTGTCTGTACGGAGTTTGTATGTTCTCCCTGTGACCATGTGGGTTTTCTCCAGGTTCTCCGGTTTCCTTCCACACTCCAAATACGTACAGGTTTGTAGGCTAATTGGCCTCGGTAGAATTGTACAATTGTCCCTAATGTGTGTAGGTTAGCGTTAGTGTGCAGTGTCGCACGTCGGCGCGGACTCGGTGAGCCGACGGGCCTGTTTCCGCGCTGTTTCTCTAAACTAAACCAAATTAAATGTACATTTCTCCATCAAGAAGTGCCCTGTAAATGTATTGCCATGTGTGCAAAAGACCACAATATGTGGTGAATGTGTTCGCACCGTTTTTGTTCAACTCCTGCACTATTTTAAATTCATGAAAAGAGTTCCTTTTCTGCCGTGAAAAGTTGGGCAGCCTAAATCCCATTCCTTATATTCACAGGTCCACAGCACAAAGCTACTCACAGGGTGACACCAAAGGATCTACTAATTTCAGCTGCCCCAAATATCACAAAAAACACACTAAATCTGATTTGTGTTTCACTGTGATCTGTGACACCACACTATAAAAGGATTAAGAATAATGGCCTGGATTTGAAACTCTTTTTTGTGGTTATTCAGGGTCATTACTGATGGACCCTTCTGATATCCAGGGGCTGTAAATAAGCAGGTAATATATATATATATATACCTAACCAAATCCACCACTGGAATGAAGAAAGTACTAAGCTCTCTATCTGAAGGAAGACCCGATGGGCCGCTGCCTGAAGAGGGGAAGCCGCCGAGCTCGGCCCCAAAGACCAGAGAGCCAAGGAGGAGGGAGCCGCTGGCGACAACGGATGCGAGGAGTGGGCCGGTAGGAGAGGGACCAGGTATTGCCTCCAGCGCCTTCAAGGTCGGCTGCAGGAGGCGCTCCTGGGACATAGTGGCGGTCGGGCAAGGAGAGGAACGTCGGTTCATGGGCCAAGCCAATAGAGGATGACAGAGGAGGCCCTGCAGCAACCTGGGGCTTACCTGGATCGGGAGCGCTCCAGTACATCGAGCGAGTTTGGACTTTTTGTGAATGGCGCCAAAATATGGCGACTCGTGCCTGTGTGATCGATGCAAAAACAATTTCACTGTGCAGTACACACGTGACAATAAAGCACCATTAAAACATTGATTATTCTCCGCCTTCTGAAATCTAGCTCACTATAGTAATATCATCTCCAAACTTGTAAATGGAAAGGTACGAAATGCTGGAGTAACTCAGCGGGTCAGGCAGCATCTCTGGAGAACACAGATGGGTGAAGTTTCAGGTCGGGACCTGAATCTGAAATCTTTTAACCTACAATCCTGTACATCTTTGGAATGTGGGAGGAACCCAGAACATCCAGAGTAAACACACGCAGTCACAGGGAGAACGTACATATACAGGATAAAGGCAATAACGTTGAGTGCATCATAAAGTTCAGTAAAGTCCGATTAAAGGTAGTCTGAGGGTCTCCAGTGAGGTAGATGGTAGCTCAAGACCACACTCTGGTTGTTGATAAGATGGTTCAGTTGCCTGATAACAGCTGGGAAGAAACTGCCCCTGAATCTGGAGTTGTGCATTTCCACACTTCTGTACCTCTTGGGAGAGGGGAGAAAAGGGAGTGATCGGGGCGAGTGCTGAGACCATGCAGCATGTTAAACATATTCAGATTTTTGCGTGTCAGATTTTTAGACTTTACAGGATTCAAAGGCTTTAAGAATATGGCAGGAACATGAACTTGATGTGACGGAGTCGCCATAATCCTCTGGCCTTTTGCTCTACTTATTCTTTTCTTCTTCTACTGAACATATTGCAAAACCTGTCCCAGTATCAGACTAAACACAGCCTTGAGGATGTAGGGATAAAGGCTCACTTTCAAGAGTCTGAAATTAATAAAATAAAAATATTTGCAGTAAGAAAGGTTGAAGGAACTTAAAACATGTGTTATCTTGTACACCTTTCCCATGTAAATATTAATTCTGCTGTCGTTGCTATGGTAATGGTGGTCTGAAATCATTTCACAGCAATGTGGACTATGATCAGTGCATTTGGATAGAGTGTAAGGATATATCTTTAACGGCTTGTTTTCTGTGATTTGTGGTGAGATATATATATTTCTGCAGATTTAGAATTATTCATTATGTTCTACAGGATAATTGATTTCAATCTCTCTACCTATTTTTAGATGAATTGCATGGAGATGGCCTCGGGTGAAGTGTTTACACGAACCATTAGGAATGAGAACCAGATTAACTAATTATCATTTCCCAAGCACAACCGTATCATACGAGTGGATTTTAACCAAACAACTGTGAGCCTTCAAGGGATAATAAAAAAATGATTCCCTGATTGACTTTGCTACACATAAATCCTCCATTTAAAAGTTTCGGTGGAAATACTATGAGGTTTGACATACCCTTACTGAGTAATATACTTCTTGTGTATGGCGTGCACAGCCTAAAGTTGTAGATCAAATGGCATGAAAAACTACATCTATTTGTTTGTGCATGTCGGGTTGATTGCATTAGTCGAAACAGGGTGGAACACGTGAAGGTTGCAATCTGCCACCCCAGTAACATACTATAAGTGAGATCTTCTTATTCAGTTTAGTTCAATTCAGAGATACAGCGTGGAAACAGGCCCACCTAGTCCACCTGACCGGCGGTCACACGGACTTTAGCTCTATCCTACACACTTGGGACAATTTACAGAAGCCAATTAGCCTACAAACCTGCTGATCTTTGGAATGTGGTAGGAAGCCAGAGCACTCGGAAAAAACCCATATGATCATGGGGAGAACATGCAAACTCCGTACAGGCAGCATTGAACCCGGGTACTGGCGCTGTAAAGCAGCAACTCTACCACTGCGCCACTGTGTTGCCCAAAACTTGAGTTAATTTTTATTTTGAAAAAAAAGGCAATCATCATCTCTAAATTAAGTGTATAATTTCCTTTCCATATACCTGTCCAAATGTCATTTAAATGTTGAAACAATGTGATAGCCATGTATGTTCAAGAAGGAACTGCAGATGCTGGAAAATCGAAGGCAGACAAAATTGCTGGAGAAACTCAGCGGGTGCGGCAGCATCTATGGAGCGAAGGAAATAGGCAACGTTTCGGGCCGAAACCCTTCTTCAGACTGATGCAGGGTGGGGGGGGGGGGCGAGAAGAAGAAAGGAAGAGGAGGAGCCAGAGGGCTGAGGGAGAGCTGAGAAGGGGAGGAGACAGCAAGGGCTACCAGAAATTGGAGAAGTCACTGTTCAAGCCGCTGGGGTGCAGACTGCCCAAGCGGATAGCCAGGTATAATCCCAAAGATATTGCAAAAAAAACCACAAACACCATCTCTACATTAAATGTATAAAATGAGAAACCCACATGGTTCCTATCCATGTACCTGTCCAAATGACTTTTAAATGCTGAAAGTATTGTGTGTTAGCCAGGAGAAATTCCAAAGAACTTGCAAGAAGAAGGCAATCACCATCTCTATATTGTGTAAAAACGACATAAATTCAACGATCACAACTTTTTTTGCACTTTTCATTTTACCGATCATTCAGCTTATTAGCAAAGTATTTCCTCCAGTTTTCTTTCATCTTAAATGGCGCGATTGTAATCTCTGTTTAAATCTCCTCACAGGGATTCATTTTATAGATTCAGTGCTGATGCTGGATCGGACAGCTGAGTTCTGTCAGGGAATAACAATCTATTGAACCAGACACTGCAGCAATACCACACACACCTTATCTTTATAAACCAAGGGCTTTTTATCTCGTTGTTCCCCCTTTATCTACCGTTGATGACAAACGACATTATTTCATGAAAAGTATGTCAGGAATGAGCTTCTTGTATCAAGCAGCTTGCTCTAAGGTTTCAGTAAAAGAGAGGCAAATTGTTAAGAATATCACAGGAAAATCTATGGAAGGCATGCTTTGATATTACTGATAAGGGATTAGTATATGTTTGGTAAAATATGAAATTCTGAACTGAAAAGGTCATAAAATAGACACAAAGTGCTGGAGTATCTCAATGGATCAGGCAGCATCTCTGGAGAACATGGATAGTTGATGTTTCTAGTCGGGTCTCTTCAAACCAGAATCATTTTTATTACAATAAGATCATAAGACAGAAGCAGAATTAGGCCATTCGGCCCATAGAGTCTGCTCTGCCATTCAATCATGGCTGATTTATTTTCCCTTCTCATCCCCATTCTCCTGCCTTCTCCCCATAACCTTTGACACCCTTACTAATGAAGAACCTATCAATCTCCACTTTAAAAATACTGTTTGAGGTATTGAAACTTTGTACAGAAGAAAAGAAAGAAAAATACATATGATGACACAAGGGATTGCAGATGCTGGTTTGCAAAAAAAGAGATAAAGTGCTGGAGTAAGTTCAAGTTCAAGTTACATTTATTGTCACATGTACCAATTGGCACAGTGAGATTTGGGTTGCCATACAGCCATACAAATAAAAAGAACACATCACACGATAGAATATAACATGAACATCCCCACACAACGGAATCAACGTTTCCCATTGTGAGGGAAGGCAATAAAAGTTCAGTCACCTTCCTCTTTGTTCACCGTGGTCGGGGCTATTGAGGCCTCCGCAGTCGCCGCAAAGGTGGCCCAATGTTTCAGGCCCTCTCGCTGGATGATGGAACTCCAGCGTCGGAAGAACACTCTCAGCAGCTTGGAGTTCCGAATCGGCCGTTCCCTACGGCTCCCGAAGTCCACAGGCCGAGCTGGGCGGAGCTCCACACGGCAATCCTCGCGAAAGATCCCAGGCTCCGTGATGGTAAAGTCAGCGCCGCCCGCGGCTGGAAGCTCCGCAGACCACAGCTCCACGATGTTAGAGTCGGCAGTCCCAGCGCTCCAACACGGCAACCTCAGTAAGGCATCGCCCGCTCCTCGATGGTACTTCAGTGCTGCACCGCCGCTGAAGCTGAAGCTCTGGCCGGTCTCAGGTAGGAAAGGCCGCGCCAATCCAGATGGTAGGCCGCGAGGAGGGGGTGAAGATGCGGCTTGGAGGACAGACGCATCCTCGACCAGGTAGTGATTGAGAAAAACAGTTTCCCCCCCATCCCCCACATAAAAAGACTAAAAGGCCTCCAAAAAAAAACTTTTTGACAGACTAAAAAATAAAATAAAGAATGAAAGGACGAACAGCTGCAGGCAAGGCTGCCATACAACGGCGCCCCCTGAGTAACTCAGCGGGTTTGAGCAGCAGCATCCCTGGAGAACATGGAGAGGTGACATTTTGGGATGGGACCCTTTTTAAGACTGCTGATTACATTGTAGAGTATAGTAATGTGTATGTTTGACTAAAGTACACACTGTTTTAGTGATAAGAGTGTGTTTGAGCTGAAGCCTAATGCTCATGCTCCCCATCTCCATAATTGCCGAGGTTTGCCAATTTCAGATATTTGCTGTAGGACAGCGTAGTGGTGCAGTGGTAGAGTTGGTGCCTCACAGCGCCACAGACCCGGGTTCGATCCTGACAAGAGGTGCTGTCTGTACGGAGTTTATACATTCTCTCTGTGACTGGGTGAACTTTCTCCGGTTTTCTCCCACACTCCAAAGACGTACAGGTTTGTAGGTTAATCAATAAAATTATAAGTTGTTCCCAGCATGTAAGATAGTGCTAGTGTTCAGGGTTATTGCTGCTCGGCACAGACCCGGTGGGCCGAAGGGCCTGTTTCCGTGCTGCATCTCTAAAGTCTAAATTCTAAAGACTCATGGAGCGGAGACCAAATATATCAGACATGAAAGACACTACTTTCTGTGGACTGTTTCCATACACAATTCACGTAACTATTTCCTGAGAAAAAATACCTGCGAACCGAGTTGGAAAGTATTTCATAAAGAGAAAAAACTGAGAGGATGTTGCCAGGATGTTATGAGGATGTTGCCAGGACTCGAGGGCCTGAGCTATAGTGAGAGGTTAAGCAGGCTAGGACTTTATTCCTTGGAGCATAGCAGGATGAGGGGTGATAGAAACATAGAAACATAGAAAATAGGTGCAGGAGTGGGCCATTCGGCCCTTCGAGCCTGCACCGCCATTCAATATGATCATGGCTGATCATCCAACTCAGTATCCTGTACCTGCTTTCTCTCCATACCCCCTGATCCCTTTAGCCACAAGGGCCACATCTAACTCCCTCTTAAATATAGCCAATGAACTGGCCTCAACTACCTTCTGTGGCAGAGAATTCCAGAGATTCACCACTCTCTGTGTGAAAAATGTTTTCCTCATCTCGGTCCTAAAAGATTTCCCCTTTATCCTTAAACTGTGACCCCTTGTTCTGGACTTCCCCAACATCGGGAACAATCTTCCTGCATCTAGCCTGTCCAACCCCTTAAGAATTTTGTACGTTTCTATAAGATCCCCCCTCAATCTTCTAAATTCTAGCGAGTACAAACCGAGTCTATCCAGTCTTTCTTACAGAGGTGTACAAAATCATGAGAGGAATACATCAGGTAGACGCACAGAATCTCTTGTTGCCCAGAGTTGGGGAATCGAGAACTAGAGAACATAGGTTTAAGGTAAGGGGGGAAAGATTTAACAGAAATGTGATGGGTAACTTTTTTACATAAAGGCTAGTGGGTTTACGGCAGCCAGAGGAGGTAGTTGAGGCAAGCAGTATTGCAACGTTTTAGAAACATTTACAGGTACATGGATAGGATAGGTTTAGAGGGATATGGGCCAAATGCAGGCAGGTGGGACTAGTGTAAATAGGGCATGTTGGTCGGCCTGGGCTAGCTGGGCCAATGAGTCAGTTTGCACGCTGTATGACTCCATGACTCTAAATAACTTGAATATGTACAAAAACGTACCACTTGTCAAAATGGGAAAACTAAGACAGATGGACTATCATGTGCCTGAAAATTTCAAAAATTCCCAAACTGATGGTTTTTTAAGGTCTTTTAGTTAAAATTTAATCTTAATCTGCACCTGTTTCAGATGCTGTTCATTTGCTCAGTGTCTGATTACTGTGACATTAGATTTACTGAGCAGACACACTGCATGTGAAACAGAAGAGAAGTGCACGGCGTGCCATGATGGCACTATTACTAATGTACACATTCCACTCTGGCATGTTGCTTTTTGAAATGGAATGCACGGTATGTGGGGATACTCATGTTCAGAAGCCAAACCGGCTCTGAACTTTGTTCCTCTCTTTTCTTTAAACCTTTCTGCCCTGTCCAGAAAATCTGAAAGCAGCTTTTTAGGCCACTGTAAAATATGTGGTTTGCAAATCCTTTGACACTCTGCACTTTAATCCAATAGTTGAGTTTAGTTCGAAGATAGACACAAAAAGCTGGAGTAACTCAGCGGGTCGGAGAGCATCCCTGGAGAAAAGGAATAGGTGACGTTTCGGCTCGAGACCCTTCTTCTGACTGAGAGGCAGGGGAGATGGAACCGAGAGATATGAAAAAGTACATAGAACAAATTAATGGAAGATATGCAAAAAGACAGATCAAAGCCAGCAACGATGATTAAGGAAAGGTGGAGCCCACAATGGTCCATTGTTGGCTGTGGGGCAGGTGATAGTGAGTAATCCAAACTAAAACTTAGCAGGACGACAGTGAAACGAGTACGACAATTAAGGTGGGAGAGGGATGGAGAGAGGGGGATGCAAGGGTTACTTGAAGTTAGAGAAATCAATATTCATATCGCTGGGTTGTAAGCTGCTGAGGTGCTGTTATGAGGAGCTGCTCCTCCAATTTGCATTTGGCCTCACTCAGACCTGGAGGAGGCCCAGGACAGAATGGTCAGTGTGGGAATGGGAAGGGTAAAAACGTTTGGCAACTGGGAGATCACGTAGGGACAATTTACAATTTTACCAATGCCAATTAACCTACAAACCTGTACGTCTTTGGAATGTGGAAGGATTCGAGTGGCGCCACCGCAGTGGCTGCCTCACCAGCAGCTCGTCAGTCCTTTCGCCTTTTTTGTTATTTTTAGTGCTTCTAATTGTATGTTTTAATGTTCCTCAGTATGTCTTACATGGGGAGTGGTGGGATGAATAGGGGGAAACCGTTTCTTTGTCACATCTTTGCCCCCCTCATGGCCTGCCCAGAGCTTCGGCAGCAGGCGTAGCGCGGAATTACCATCGCCGAGCCTGGGATCCTTGTCGAGGATTGCCAGTGTTGGAGCTCCGATCGCGGGGCCTGCTGACTTTAACATCGTGGAGCTATGGTCTGCAGAGCTTCTAGCCTTGGACGTGGCGCTGACTTTAATATCGCGGAGCCTGGGATCTTTTGCTGAGGATCGCCAATGTTGGAGCTCCGTCCAGCACGGCCTTGGACTTTGGAAGCCGCAGTATCCGGTAAGAAGCGGCCAATTCGGGAACTCTAAACCGCTGAGTGTGTTCCGATCTGTCCCGACGTCGGAGTTCCGATCATCCCGGCGAGAGGGCCTGTACATCGGGCCGTCCGTAGCGGCGACTGTGGAGGGTTCTAGGCCCCGACCATGGGTGAACAAAAGGAGGAAGATTGACTGAACTTTATTGCCTTCCATCACTGTAAGAAATGTTGATTCCCATGTGGTGGATGTTTATGTTAAATTCTATTGTGTATTGTTTTCTTTTTATTCGTATGGCTGTATGGGAACTCAAATTTCATTGTACCAATTGGTGCATGTGACAATAAATGTGAACTTGAACTTGAACTGGAGCACCCGGAGAAAACCTACGCGGTCACAGGTAAAACGTACAAACTCCATACAGACAGCACCCGTAATCAGGATCAAACCCGGGTCTCTGGCGCAGTAAAGCAGCAACTCTACCACTGCGCCACTTTGCTGTAGGACGAGAAAAAGAATAGGTAATGTTTTGGGTGGGAACCCTTCTTCAGACTTAACTTTACTGATTACTTTAATGCTGAACAGCATCCATATACACATCCCCTCACGTAACCATTAGTGGAAGAGCATGATACTTGAGATTTTAAAAAAATGAAACATATAGAAATATCTTTATAATCAGGATCTTTGTGTGGAAACTGAATTGTGGCAACGTTTAGTACTTTTTTCAATTTAAATCAAGTTTATGCATTTCTGTACTGAATGTTCACTTTGCCTGTTTGACTCTTAAACACTCAACTGCAACCTTGAATCAAACCTTGAATCAAAACTGCAGAGTCCAGTATTTTTATTCTATTTTATGTGCAGAAGTAACAACAGCATTTAATAGTAAGATTAAACAAGCTTACCAGTTTGAAGTTTGATCTTTATTTTATGAGGAGTTACGTTGAGGGATTACATGAAGAACCTACCAGCACGCATGCGCGTGTGCAATCACAGATGACAGTTGGTGAACTGAATATAGTAAGATTAGAGAACTAACATACCAGCTGACCTTTATGATAGGGGGTTGGGAGTGGAGGGCACGTAATCCCTCAACGTAACTCTTCATAAAATAAAGATCAAACTTCAAACTGGTAAGTTCTCATTTAATCTTACTATTTTACTTCAGAGTCACGTGAGTGACTACGTGAAGATTTCAAAGCTCTGTGATTTCATGCCGTGGAACGAGTCCATGCGTCACACACTGTAATAACTGACCAAGGAGGAGTAACTGTAGAATGCATTCAGACATGACATGGTTATTTGAACATGCTGATGCTTTATTAACAAATAAATAATAATGACCTCTTACACTCGGGGCAAATTATAATACAGAGTTTAAAATCGACTCCGCAAACAACCCTGTCCTGGCAATGGGTTTTTTATAAAATGTTTCTGTAGACCATCCTGCCGTCGCAAGGATGTGGTCGATAGGAACTTCCAACCGTTTTGCTGCGGAAGTCGATGCAGCCCTGGTGGAATGAGATTTAAAAACATCAGTATCCACACCTGCCAAAGCCAAAATCTGTCTTAGCCACCTAGAGATGGTCTGCACAGACACCCTTTTGTTAGGTTTTTTATGACTGACAAATAAAGCCATTTCAGAGTCGCTAAGGTTTTTTTTTGTGACCCTGACATATTGAAGTAAATGAATGAATGAATGAATGAATGCCATTTTATTGTCACTATACACATGTACAATGAGATTAAAAGCAGCTCGTACTCAGTGCAGACATGTAATTAGTTCAAAAAACAAAAAAGCAAAACAAAAGGGGGGGGGGGGGGGGATAAGGTGCACAGTTCTGCGGCGCTATATACATATCTATAAAAAGACAATGGGTAAATAGAGTGAATAAATAGGATTCCTATATACAGTATGGGTTATTGCACATATTAAAAACTACAGTTACAGTACAAATTACAGTAGGTGGATAGATGGAAGTCCGGGGGTTAAGCTGTGAAGTCAGTGCATGTGTGAGTTCAGAGAGGTTATGGCTTTTGGAAATCAACTGTTCTTGAGTCTATTTGTCCTTGTTCTGATGCACCTATAGCGCCTCCCTGAGGGCAGCAGGTCGAACAGGCCAAACGCAGGATGGGAGCTGTCCTTGATGATGTTCTTCGCGCTGCTGAGGCAGCAGGAGGTGTAAATGTCCATCAGGGAGGGGAGAGGGCAGCCAATGATCTTCTGTGCTGCCCTAACTACCCTCTGAAGCCTCTCCCTGTCTGCCATGGTGCAGCTACCGTACCATGCTGTAATGCAGTATGTCAGCAGGCTCTCAATGGACGAGCGGTAGAAGGTCAGCAGCAGGTTGGAGTCCAGGTTGTACTTCCTGAGGACCCTCAGGAAGTGCAGCCGCTGCTGAGCCTTCTTGATGTTGTCTGTCCAGGAGATGTCAGCGGAGATGAGGACGCCGAGAAACCGGAAGGTGTAGACCCTCTCCACACACTCGCCGTTGATGTATAGGGGGGCTAAGTCAGTGCTGTGCCTCATGAAGTCGACAATGAGCTCTTTTGTTTTCTTGGTGTTCAGAGCCAAGTTGTTTTCTGAGCACCAGGCTGTCAACTTCAGGACTTCCTCTCTATAGGCTGCCTCGTCTCCCCTTGGGTGACTATGCGTAAACGACAGTCCATGGGATAGGCTGGTCTTTCCTGTTTAATTAATTCAAAAATGTAGAATGTTATTTTATTGGCAATTATAGTCATAGTGTCCAGCGCAATTTATGCAGCGACTGGACTCGTTGAGCCAAGATCAGTGCCATCAGCATAACCACTTTATAAGTTAGCTTGGTCAGAGACAGGGACGTAGCTGGAGCCCATCTCCTAAGCAGCGTCAGGACAGTGCTAACATCCCAAATGTGGGACTACCTAGGCCTGGGGGGATTGGTATTAAAAATACCCTTCAATAGTCTCGACACTAGAGGGTGAGACCCGATAGCGTGGTGTCTCGACCCTCGCCATAAGTAGGACGACAGTGCACTTCTGGCACAGTTAATGGCACTGTAGGACAGACCTTCATCAAAGTAAAGACTGGACAAGAATTCTAATACATCAGTCACGAGCCGAGTTATACGTGATGTCAGTTCGTGCACAGAACGTCTCCCATTTTCTAATATAGGAGATATATTGTTTTTTGGTGGAATCTCTCCATGCTGCAATGATCATATCCAATGTTCGATCCGCCAGTCCGAGCCCCAAGAAAGGTCTCCTCAGACTCTGCAAATTAACAAATTTAACCGGTCATGGCACGGGTGACTCTCACCTGTCACAGGATGAACCAATAAACTACGATTTTTGGGAATGGCCATACAAGGTTCTGATACCATACCCAGAACCACAGGGAACCATGGCTGAGTAGGCCAGTCGGGTACTACCAAAATACCCGACGCGGAGTCTTGTTGGATTTTTTGTAAGACCCGACTGATGATGCAGAAGGGACGAAATGCATAGAAAAACAGTCCTCCCCAATGCAGCGAGAATGCATCCATCACCACTGCCCCAGGGTCTGGCTCCCAAACAACATATGTTGGCAACTGGTGATTGAGCCTGGATGCGAACAGGTCGATATCCGGTGTTCCATACCGAGCTACAATGTCGGTAAACACTTTGTGGTCCAACATCCATTCAGTGTTGTCATTAAATAGTCGTGACCTGGTGTCTGCCACTGTATTAAGCTTACCTGGAAGGTAAATAGCTGATACCCAAATATTTCTCTTGATGCACCAGTGCCAAATAAGGTTAGCCAAATAATCACAGTGTATCGACTTAATTCCACCCATGTGATTGATATAAGCCACCGCAGTGGTGTTGTCAACCTGAAGTCGGACATGCAGATGACGCATGTATGTGCAGTAGGCTCTTAGGCCATAGAATGCACCCAACAATTCTAAATAATTAATACCATGTGATTGAAGCAAAGAAGATTCATGCATGTCCCATCTGCCACCACAACTAGAGACGGTATCAGTAGCACCCCAACCCAGAGCGCTAGCATCAGTCTGTAAAACAACTGAAGGACTACTGACTACAATGGTATTAGAACAATGCCGAATGTTTAATATCCACCATTGCAATTCAGAAATAGCATTGGCTGGTAACCGCATAGGTCTGTCAAAGTGACCAGCATGAATTTTGAGTGCTTGTACCTTTGCCCTCTGTAAATTTTGATAATGCAAAAGGTCCAAACTGTGTGGCTGGAAATACCGCCACTAGCTTGCCAATCACCCTAGCTACTTGTCGAATTGAGGGTTGCTTAATGACAATAAGGCTGTGACAGGCCTCTACGAATTCTGTGGCCTTGCCCCCAGGCAGAGTCACAGACATGTGAACAGAGTTAACAGTAAATCCTAAATAATCCATAACCGTGGAAGGTATCAATTTGGATTTATCTGGATGGATGAGAAACCCCAATTTCTCAAATAAGAGTTTGGTGGCTGCAACCGCTAATTTAGCTGATTCCAGAGTTTTCCCAATAATTAAGATATCATCCAGTTATGCCATGACAATATATTTCTGCACCCTTAGAAGCGCAAGTGCTGGTTTAAAAATGTTGGTAAACAATCTGGGGGCTGATGTTAACCCATTAGGCAAAGACTTAAACTGCCACAGTTGCCCCATCCAGTTAAATTTCAAATACCTTCGGTGATCCTTGTGTATGGGTACTGAATAGTACGCATCCTTAAGATCGATGCAAGCCATAAAGTATCCTTTGGAAATCAAGTGTTTGGCAGTAACAAATGTTTCCATTTTAAAGTGTTTGTACTGCACAAAAGTATTAAGCTGTGTTAAATCAATGATGATGCGGCAACCGCCATCTTTCTTTTTTCCTTGTAAATATATTAGATACAAATTCATGAGAGGCATGCCGGGATCTCTCAATTATCCCTTTCGAATGTAACCTCAAAATTTCTGTATGCACATCTAAACTTTCTTGCTGTGAGAGCACAAACATCCGTTTAGGTGCATGCTGTGTGGGTGGAAATGAATTGTGAAGGAACTCCATTTTTATAACCTTGAATACTGTGCCGTATAAAAGGGTCAGACGTTATTGAACTCCATGCACTCCAAAACAAGTGTAACCTACCACCAAACTATGAATCGTTTTCACCCCTAAAGTCCCGGAAGAAGCCAGACCCACCTACCTCCATGGTTACCAATGGGTTTGTATTTACTTCTTCCGTCCCCGAGTCCTGGGGGGTAGGGGTGCTGGGATGTGGGATTGGCGCATTTTTCAAGAAGGCCGTTCTGGGCCTTGGCCTAAAAAAGACCTTTGTCCAGAAAACACGGCCTTCGAGCTTTCACCAGCCTCCGGATATCGTTTCCTGCTGGTGGATGCATAGGGGTGCTGCCACCGAAGTTGGGAAGTCTTGCCGGTTGACGGCGCCTTTATTAGCCTGACAGCCTTTGCCTCCTCATCCAGGTCCTTGACCTGTTTTGACAGGTTCTCCCCGAATAGTAGACTTGGCGGCTGGGTCTTGCATAACCCCGCAAATTTAGGGTTCAGGGCAGGTCGGATGGCACTTTTCCTGAAGCATTTGATCTCGTACTGAGCACTGCATAACAGTGCCAGGGCATCCTCCTGCTCATCCGATAGCGATGTTCCATCTATAGACCTGGCAAACGCCGTAATGCCCGACGCCAGCAATTTGAGGACCTTTTGGATTTTTACACCTTGGGCTCTGATGCCCCTACCAATGTGTTCCCAAATTGAATTGTTCACCACAGGAACATTTAGGGAAGCACAGTTTGCAGGTGCCAAGTACTTGGCAGCTGTATCCATTATAACTTGCTCCTGCAGCTGGTAGGATATGAAGTAGTCAATACTAGCCGCCAGCTGTTCTTGTAATGGTTTCCCAGTCAGCGAGGGTATCGCGAATTTGGAGATCAAAGGCGATGATTTCTGAGCTTCATGCACCCCCAGCACATTAGACGTACCTTCAGCCAAATCCCCGACTTCAGAGTCAGCCCAGTACTGACTCCGTATGCTCCCCTCCGAGGAGAGGGAGATACTATGCAGCCCTGTACCAGGTGCTGCCGTGGGTGTCCGAGGAGACCCACGCTGACAAAGCTCCATCCGCTGGAGCATGTCACGTTGGAGCATCTGCTCCATCAAACGCTCCATGCGAGACATACGCCCTAGGGCGCTATCCATCACAGGAGGTGAATCTTCCCAGCCCGACTCATCGGATTCCACGGGCCTATCCGACTTACGCTTGGCTTTACCCCCTTTCTGGGGAACCACTGCGGATTCTAGAGGAACCAAGTCGGAGGTTGCTGGCTCAGCTGGGAGGTGAATTCGGCCGCTGCTGACTGCCCGTACTTCTGCGGTCCGCAGCCTGTTTCGTCGCGGTCCATTTGGACTTGGCCCTCGACTTATCCATTATACTGGAACACACCGTTCTGTAAAGCAATCTACTAGAAGAAAAAACGACCTCAGAATAGGTAAGAACTTACCTGTGGGTCTTTTTTAAACTTACCCGCGTGGAGCCCCGCGCCAGCCGGCCAGTTGCTGCGCCATGCGTTCGACGATATGACACGCATGCATGCTGGCGGGTTCTTCATGTAGTCACTCACGTGACTCCAAAGTAAAACAACATTTAAAAGACATTTGGACAGGTACAATGATAGGATAGGTTTAGAGGGATATAGACCAAATACAGGCAGGTGGGACTAGTGGAGATGGGCCATGTTGGTAGGCATAGAGAAGTTGGGCCAAAGAGCCTGTTTCCACTGTATGACTATGCCTCCACCAGCTGCACCACTGTGCCACCCTAACTGCTACTTTCTTTCCAGTGTTGATCATGATTATTATAAAATAAAACTGACCTTTATATAAAAATGGCTACCTCACTTAGATTTATAAATTGTTTAATGTGCACGAAATGAAAGGTCGAGCAGATGATAATACCTTGCTGCCATCTTTATAATAAATCGAGATAAATTGAAGGGGGATAGAGTCGCTGCCTAACAACTCCAGAGACCAGGTTCAATCCTGACTACGGGTGCTGTCTGTACGGAATTTGTTTGTGTGGGTTTTCTTAGGGTGCTCCAGTTTCCTCCCACACTCCAAAGACATGCAGGTTGGTAAGTTAATTTGGCTTCAGTAACAATTGTAAATTGTTCCCAGTGCGTAGGATGGTGCCAGTGTATTGGGTGATCGATGATCGACATGGACTCGGTGGGCTGAAGGGCCTGTTTCCATGCTGTATCTAAACTAAACTAAACGAAGGCTCAAATCTCACAGAGCTTTACCTTTGCCCATTTGCAGCAATCGTGTTCTTCCATTTAACAATCTTTGTTTTGCTTAAATTAATTTTGACACAAAACAGAGAGCAGTGCCAAGTTCCTGGTGGGTCTGCTTCATTAGCGTGCCAACTGAGCCCAATACTGCTGCTCGTTCTTTAAGCCACTTGGGTGGCTTACAATTTAATGGTATGAACAATAAAGGTGGACACAAAATGCCAGAGTAACGCAGCGGGTCAGGCAGTATCTCTGATGAAAAGGAATGGGTGACGTTTCAGGTCAAAATCCATCTTCAGATTGAGTCTGAAGAAAGGTTTCGATCCGAAACATCACATTCATTTTCTCCAGAGATGCTACCTGACCCGTTGAGTTACTCCAGCATTTTGTGTCTATCTTCGGTGTAAACCATCATCCGCAATTCCTTCCTACACGGTATAAACATTAAATTCTCCATTTTTAAGATTTAGTTTAGTTTAGAGATACCGCCAGAAACAGGCCCTTCAGCCCATCAAGTCCATGTTGACCCTTTCACACTAGTTCTGTGCTATCCCACTTTCTCATCCACTCCCTGCACACTAGGGGCAATTTACAGAGGGCCAATTAACTTACGAACCCACATGAATTTAGGGAGGAAACTGGGGCACCTGGAGCAAACCCATGTGGTCACGGGAAGAACGTGCAAACTCCACACCGACAGCACCCGAGGTCAGGATCAGACAGCTGTGCTTGTGTGTTGCCCTAGGTAACTAACCTACTACCCCCCCTTCTTTCTCCCCCTTTTTTCCCCTCTCTCTTCCCTCTGCCCCACCTGGATGTGGACTATTTTCTCCTTTTCCCTTCCATCTCATCCCCTTCCACTTATATTCCATCCTCTGTCTTTACATTTCATGTCTCTTTTCTTCTTATCTCCTCATATTTTTTGTCTTTTAATTTTTGTCCGACCATCGGCCAATCAAACACCCCTCACCTGCAGCCACCTATCACTTGCCATGCTTTCTCACACTCCACATCTCTCTTCTACCTTTCTTACCCCCCTCAACTACAATCAGTCTGAAGAAGAGCCCCGACCCAAAACGGCACCGATTCATGTTCTCTAGAGATGTTGCCTGACCCGCTGAGTTTCTCCAGCACTTCGTGTCCTTGGTAAACCATTATCTATAGCTCCTTGTTTCGTTGTTCGTTCTTTAGACTTGCCAGCCTTACCTCTCCAAGGACTTCCTGACCTCTTTTACCCACTCAGCCTAAATGATCACACAAAGCAAACTCTCATATTCACATTTTGCTGCTTTTACATTTTTCAATAATCAAAGGAACTGAGTGCAGATCTACTTTTAACTTTACAAATAATTTATTATGAGGGCTTCCTTTTTAACATCAATCGCATTTTTTTTTCCTGTATTAAGGACATTTCCACAACCTGGTACAGGTTTGCTTCAATAAATCACACTGGAGTTGATCAAAGGAGCAGTGTTTTCTCAGCTGATTGGATTGCCACACACAACGCTCTTATCTGATATCACCCAGTATAGTGGTTGGCACTGTTTTAAAGGGCTTCTCTGGTTCTGCTGCTGGAAATGCTGGTAGTGAGAGATTGCTGCACAAGTCGTACCTTTTTCTTCTCTCAAGCATGTTAAGTTTGCACATCGGTCATCTGAAATGTCTTTTCAAGGCTGTATAATGGAGGTCGATTGATGCTTGGCTAATGTGGATGTAAAAAGCACTGTTTATACCTCATGTAAAGTGTACCAAAACAGACCTGTGCAGTCAGCCATGGTGGCAGCCTGTCACCAATGGAAAACAAGTGTACGGTTGTGATGACTTCATGTGCCAGGTGCTGGGCAAGGGGGGATGACGTGCCCTATGAATGCATCTTTCATTGTGCGCAGAAGTTGGCGGCTTGGTCTGTTTGCGTGTTGTTACCATGACACAAAATGCTCGCATTTACCAGACAGAAAAAAGGTAAATCGTTAGGTGCACAGAGGCGTCGGTAGTGCGGGCAGTGGGCCTGATAATTATGTTATATTTGTGGCACACATTCTCAGTACAAAGGAGTTGGTTTTTGGCACATGCGCAGAGAGATCAAAAGCAAACCGCAAGCCAAAGCGCCTGTGCAATGGGTTTGCACAGTTTGTACTTTCCTTTCCTTTGTTCCTGATCAGTCAGGCACTCCATTTTGAATGAAGTGGAACTGATACACTTGGCAGGGAGGGAGCGTTTCGAGGATTCTCCAACGCCAGGCTACTTGGGTGCTGTGAAACACAGTGGCACAGCCTGGTAGAATGTGTGCTACTACCAGTGGTGGCAACCTTGGGTGGCACAGGGAACAGCTGTTTAATTCAGTCAATTATACTCACTGTTAAAGCATGTGTGAGAGGGATGGAGCCACTGCGGTGGAGCTCTGTGTTAAGATAAAAACAGACAAGTCATTGATTAACAGCTGAAAATGGTTCAGTACTTCCTCTGGGAAAAAAAAGCAGCATTAATATTTGCAGAACTTTGTAAATATGAAACTGGTTTGGGTTAAGGTTTAGGTTTAGGTTTATTATTGCCACGTTTGCCTAGGTGTAGTGAAATGCTTTTGTCTGCATGTGATCCAAACAGATCAGATGATACTATACATGAATACATGTGGTGCAGCGGTAGAGTTGCAGCCTTACAGCGCCAGAGACCCCCGGTTCGATCCTGACTATGAGTGCTATCTGTACATAGTTTATACATTCTCCCCATGATCTGCATGGCTTTTCCCCGGATGCTCCGGTTTCCTCCCACACATTAAAGACTAACATGTTTGTAGGTTAATTGACTTTGGCAAGTTGTAGAATTGTCCCTAGTGTGTAGGATGGTGCCAGTGTACGGGGTGATCACTGGTGGGCGCGGGCTCGGTGGGCCGAAGGGCCTGTTTCTGCACTGTATCTCTAAAATCTAAAATCTAAAAAAAATCTTTAAAAAATACAATTACACTAAGGTAACAAAAGCTTTTCACTGTACCTCAGTACACATGAATAAACTAATCTAAACTACACTAGGCAGAAGTGAAAGATACCAGAGTGCAGGCCATAACAGCTTAACTGAGATTTGCTGTTTTATTCCTTCAATATTTTAGGCATATCTTAAAAGACAAAAGTGCTTTAAATCCTGTTCCTCTTCAATAAATTATGCCACAAATTGCAGCAGATAAGAACAGCGCTAATAGTTTTCACTGGCAAAGAATATGAATATTTAGCTCTGTACCAAGCGCAGTGTGAAACAGATTGTGCAGGTGAAAATGAGCCCAGTAACTCCTTTTAGTTCAAAGCTATTTCTGGTCTCCTTTGCTTTGCTGTGGCGACCAGATTTAATCCTACTCCATGGCATTTTTCTGAACAGATTGGCCTTTGTGTTGCTTCTGAATTCAATTCCAAAACTTGTGCGTTTGGAAATTCTGGGTATTAATTGGAGATCTAAAGCATATTTTTTCCTTTGATTAGTACCTGCCTTCCACTGCAGCTCAGAGGAGTGAAGATACTGAATTATTTTACTGTAGTGTAGACACCACACCCCAGCTGGAGAAGTGCCTGACTGAATGAGATCATGTTCAAAAGCAAGGAAGTCCAGTTAATGGCCACGGACTGCAGCATAGACAATGTACGCACACACGCACATGCAAATACATGTATGTAGAACATTCACATGAGCGTACAAACCTGTGCACCAGAATATATATTCAAAAAGGTGCAAACACAAAATGCTGGAGTAACTCAGCGGGTCAGGCAGCATCTCTGGAGAAAAGGAATAGGTGACGTTTCGGGTCGAGACCCTTCATTAGACAGAGTCAGGGAGGGGGACATTAGAAGTGTGGGAAGGTGCAGAACAAAGCAGAGCCGGCATCGAAGGCTCAGGAAAGGTGGAGCCCACAACGATCCCTTGATGGCCGGGGATGAGGTGATAACGAAGGGATACATACGGTCAAATTAGCAAGAAGTCTAGGGTGGGGGAGGGACGGAGAGACGAAGAGATTAAAAATGTGTTTTTTTATACATATTCTAGCATAGGAGTCGGCAAATTCAGCTGGAATTTTTGCAAAGGACGGCCACACCTTTTGGATCTCCAGTGACCGCTCAACCCCATCACATTCCTATCACGCACAGTCGGAGAAAGAGGCTCAAAGGGAAACTTGTAAGATACACACTCTAAGTGATCTGTTACCTGCCAGTGGTCATTTTATTGAAACCAGACATTTACTGAAGTTGTTGCACGCCAACTTAAACGAGGCACTGATTTAAAACACGGCCAGTCCTTCTACAGATTGCACTCTTAAAGTGTGTCATTATTTGCTGAGCATAGTTGTCCCATCCCCTTTCAAATAGTAACTGATGGGTGGCAGAGTGGTGCAGCGGTAGAGTTGCTTCGTTACAGCACTGGGGACCCGGGTTCGATCCTGTTTGTGGTCAGAGGGAGAACATGCAAACTCGACACGGACAGCACTGGAGAACAATATGAAATCTGGGTCTCTGGAGCTGTGAGGCTTGTGTTTTCAGGTTGAAAACTCGCTATCTGAACAGGGAAAGAGAGGGAGTTAATGTGGGGATTGGAGATATAACGAGCTGCAAATGCTGGGATCTTGTTCAACCCCAAGTGCTGGAGGGACTCGAAAACTCAGGCAGCATCTGTGTAGGGAATGGGCAGATGATGTTTTGGGTCAAGACCCTTCTTCAGACTGATTCAATCCAAAGAGTCCAGCCCATAATATTACTGAAATTCAGGCAGTATGAAGATGATCAACTATAAAACAAAGACCCCATGCTTTGAATTAGAGAAATGTATAACATAGGTAGCTTACAACCCAGCGGTATGAACATTGAATTCTCTAATTTTAAGTAACCTTATCTCATCTCCCCTCCCCTCTCCCCCTTGTCCACTTCCTCCTCCCTAGTCATTTTACCAGTTCCACAGTTTTCCACATTGTTTTCCTCTTAAGGTCACACCTTCCCTAGCCAGCAATGGGCTTACCAAGCAAGCTTGTGACCAGCCCTGAATGATACTGGTCTTTTCTCATCTCCAGCTCTTCACCCCACCACCCCCCATCCCCTACTTTCAGTCTGAAGAAGGGTGCAGACCCAAATCGGCACCCACCTTTTTCTCCCAAGAGATGCTGCCTGACCCACTGAGTTACTCCAGCACCTTGGTCTCTCTTTGGTATAAACCAGCATCTGCAGTTCTTTAGAACTAGGCCATTTCTACTGAAGGAGGCCATTTAGTTCACGACAATTGTGCTGGTGAAGGTCTGTGCTGCCTAATCCCACTTTCTGACCCTTGGTCTGTAGCCTGGCAGGTTACAACAATTAAATGTAATGATGCTTTTTCTCGATCTGAACAAAAGGAATTTCAGACCCTCATTCCACTTTCTGGATGGAAAACTATGGAAAGGATTGGAACCATAAGAGGTGATCAATTCAAGAAAAATGTCACGTTAGCACTTAGGGGCCACAGTTTAAGAATAAGGGGTAAGCCATTTAGAACGGAAATGAGGAAACACTTTTTCACACAGAGAGTTGTGAGTCTGTGGAATTCTCTGCCTCAGAGGGCGGTGGAGGTCGGTTCTCTGGATACTTTCAAGAGAGAGCTAGATAGGGCTCTTAAAGATAGCAGAGTCAGGGGATATGGGGAGAAGGCAGGAAAGGGTTATTGATTGGGGATGATCAGCCATGATCACATTGAATGGCGGTGCTGGCTCGAAGGGCCGAATGGCCAACTCCTGCACCTATTGTCTATTGTCTATTGTAATGAGCGTGTGATTGAACTAATGCAATGTGACGGGGCGATAAAATAAATATAAGGAGTGTCACACAGTGGTGCAGCCGGGTGGAGCTGTAGCTTCACAGCACTCGAGATCCAGGTTCGATCCTGACATTTCTGCTGTCTGGATAGCACGCAACATGGAGTCAAAGAGTCATTGAGTCTTACAGTGTGGAAACAGGCCCTTCAGCCCAACTTGGCCACACCAACCAACATGTCCCATCTACACAAGTCCCACCTACCTGTAGTTGGCCAATATCCCTCTAAACCTGTCCTATCCATGTATCTGTCAAAATGTTTCTTAAATGTTGCGATAGTGCAACAACAAAGCTTTTCACTGTACCTCGGTACTCCTAACAATAAACTAAACCAAACTAAACTAATGACAGCCCTATCAGAATATCGTCAACTATGTTCCTAACACTATGTGTTAATCCGACCTGCGGAAGTTTGCATTTAGCTTAAGGATGGGCCTCTCTCTCTCTCTCCACAAACAGGGCCATCAATTACTAGTGGGTTGGATGCTGATAGATCTGCAGAGTGCCGGTCGGAGTAAGTCACGGATTAATCTTTCTCCAGGACTTGTGCCAGGCTTTGTAATCAAAAGGGAGCGGTTTTGCAGAACAAAGAATTTGTGCGGCCTGACTTACAGCAGAATAGTGTTTAAGAAGGAACTGCAGATGCTGGAAAATCGAAGGTACACAAAAATGCTGGAGAAACTCAGCGGGTGCAGCAGCATCTATGGAGCGAAGGAAATAGGCAACGTTTCGGGCCAAAACCCTTCTTCAGACTGATGGGGGGTGGGGAGAAGAAAGGAAAAAGGCGGAGGAGGAGCCCGAGCAGAACAGTGTTGCTCCTCCGTCAAGGAGTTCTGGTGAGCATTGCTCTCTCAGTGGAAAACGGCGGGGGAATGTGGAGAGGACAGAACGCTGTTTGGATTAGAGGGTTTTAACTACAGGCGAGATTGTTTCCTCTGGAACATCGGAAGCTGAGGCGAGACTTGACAGAGGTATATAAAATGATGAGAGATATCGATAGGGTAGACAGTCCAGGGTGGAAATGTCCAACACTAGAGGCCATCATTTAGTTTAGTTTATTTTAGTTTAGTTTATTGTCACATGTAACAAGGTACAGTGAAAAGCTTTTTATTTGTGCTAACCAGTCAACGGAAAGACTATACATGATTAGAATCGAGTATAAGGTGAAAAGGGGAAAGTTTAATGGAGATGTGTGGGGCAAGATCTTTTACACAGAGAGTGGTGGGGGCTTGGAACACATTGCCAGGGATGGTGATGGAGGCAGATATGATAGTGGCGTTTAAGAGGCTTTTGGATAAGTACAGGCAGATGAGATCAGTTTAACTTGGCATCTCATACATTGGACGCACGTTGGATGGGCAATGATGCTTTAGTTTAGTTTAGAGATACAGCGCGGAAACAGGCCCTTCGGGCCACCGGGTCCATGCCGACCAGCAATCCCCTCATATTAATACTATCCTACACATACTAGGGACAATTTTTACATTTACCAAGCTAATTTACCTACATACCTGTACGTCTTTGGAGTGTGGGAGGAAACCGAAGATATCGGAGACAGTACCCGTAGTCGGGATCGAACCTGGGTCTCCACCGCTACAAATGCTGTAAGGCAACAACTCTATCGCTACGCCACTGTGAAATGAAGTGGCTACCAAGCTCTGAAGGAGGCCATGACAATAGACAATAGATAATAGACAATAGGTGCAGGAGTAGGCAATTCGGCCCTTCGAGCCAGCACTGCCATTCAATGTGATCATGGCTGATCATCCCCAATCAGTACCCCGTTCCTGCCTTTTCCCCATATCCCCTGACTCCACTATCTTTAAGAGCCCTATCCAGCTCTCTCTCGAAAGCATCCAGAGAACCTGCCTCCACCGCCCTCTGAGGCAGAGAATTCCACACACTCACAACTCTCTGTGAGAAAAAGTGTTTCCTCGTCTCCGTTCTAAATGGCTTAACCCTTATTCTTAAACTGTGGCCCCTGGTTCTGGATTCCCCCAACATGGGGAACATGTTTCCTGCTTCCAGCATGTCCAAACCCTTAACAATCTTATATGTTTCATAAGATCTCCTCTCATCCTTCTAAACTCCAGAGTGTACAAGCCCAGCTGCTTCATTCTCTCAGCATATGACAGTCCCGCCATCCCGGGAATTAACCTTGTAAACCTATGCGGCATTCCGTCAATAGCAAGAATGTCCTTCCTCAAATTAGGGGACCAAAACTGCACACAATACTCCAGGTGTGGTCTCACTAGGGCTCTGTACAACTGCAGAAGGACCTCTTTGCTCCTATACTCAACTCCTCTTGTTATAAAGGCCAACAAGCCATTCGCTTTCTTCACTGCCTGCTGTACCTGCATGCTTACTTTCATTGACTGATGAACAAGGACCCCCAGATCCCACTGTACTTCCCCTTTTCCCAACTTGACGCCATTTAGATAGTAATCTGTCTTCCTGCTTTTGCTACCAAAGTGGATAACCTCACATTTCTCCACATTAAACTTCATCTGTCATGCATCTGCCCACTCCCCCAACCTGTCCAAGTCACCCTGCATTCTCATAGCATCCTCCTCACAGTTCACACTGCCACCCAGCTTTGTGTCATCTGCAAATTTGCTAATGTTACTTTGAATCCCTTCATCCAAATCATTGATGTATATTGTAAATAGCTGCGGTCCCAGCACCATGTGTGTGAACTCCTCCCGTTGTCCCTGACAATGAATGATTGTGTTTGTCCATCCAGCCACACCTGTAGGCCAGGCCACTGAACTCCTCATCAGAGCCCCTCACAGGATAGCCCACTTGCAACCTCACCCATACCTTAGTGGCCACCTGGCCTGACCTCTCCCCTGCCCAACCTACTGGCCATGTAGGTCAGGTACAATGTAAAGCTTTGTTTTGCATGCTGTCCAAACAGATCATATAAATCCATTCAGAGATACAATCAGTCCGTAAGAGTAAATATCACCAGCAACTTGTCTTGGACCATCCATATCGAAGCAAAGACCAAGAAAGCACACCAAAATCTCTACTTCCTTTGAAGGCCTAGGAAGTGCAGAGGAAGTCCCCTACAACTCTCACCAACATCTAAAAAATGCGCCGTAGAATGCATCGTATCGGGATGCATCTCAGCATGGTTCGGGAATAGTTCCATCCAAGTCTGCAAGAAATTTCAGAGAGTTGTAGATGTACAGTAGCCCAAACCGTCACACAAACCAACTTCCCTTCCATCTTCTTATCGAGTCCACACACAAGATTAGAAGTTGTTCAGCCAGAGCTGAACACACTTCTCGGCATCTGCATACAATGGTGTCTGTCTTGCGCTTCTTGTGCTTCTTAGCCGTGGTTGTGGAAAGATTGGTGAAAACAGGGCCGTGACGTGAACGCTCTTTCCTTGACCCCTTCCCTTCCATTGACTCCATCTATACCTCGGCAAAGCTACCAGCATAATCAAGGATCTCACCCGGATCTCACTCCCTCTTTGCCCCTCTCCCATCAGGCAAGAGATATTGAAGAACTCACACCTCCAGATTCAGGGACAGTTTCTTCACAGCTGTTATCAGGCAGCTGAACCATTCTATCGCAAACTAGAGAGCAGACTAAATGTGTAGGAAGAAACTGCAGATGCTGGTTTACACCGAAGAATAAACACAATATGCTGGAGTAACTCAGTGGGACAGGCAGTATCTCTGGTGAGAAAAAATGGATGACATTTTGGGGCAAGACCCTTCTTCAGACTGTGTGGCCAGAGCAGTCCTTCAGACTATCTTTAATCTGACTTTACTGGACTTTACCTGGCACTAAACTTTATTCCCTTTATCCTATATCTGTACACTGTGGACGGCTTGATTGTAATCATGTAAGTCTTTTTGCTGACTGGATAGCACCCAACAAAAAACCTTGTCACAGTACCTCAGTAGTAGACGTGACAATAATAAAGTAACCTAAAGTAAATTAAGGTAAACAGTTTAATCTCAAGTACAATAAATAGAGCAAAGAGGAAGATACAGAGTACAGAATATAGCTTTCAGCATTGCAGTGCAACAGTTCCAGAGACAAAGTCCAATATCTGCAAAGAGGTAGAGATGAATTGAACAGTACCCTAGCTTATAGAAGGACCGTTCAGAAGTCTGTTAATTGGAGGGAAAGAAGTTGTTCCTGAGTCTGGTGGAGTCTTGGTACCTTCTGTCAAACAGGAACAGGAAGAAGAAGGAATTACTGGGGTGGGACAAGTCTTTGAATATGTAGAAACAAGGATCTGTAAATGCTGATTTATACTAAAGGACACAAAGTGCTGGAGTAACTCAGGGGGCCAGGCAGCATTTCTGGAGTACATGGATAGGTGACGTTTTGGGTCAGGAAGGGTCTGAAGAAGATTCCTGACCTGAAATGAGTTACTCCAGGGCTTTGTGTCATTTAGTCTTTGATGATGTAGAAACAAAGAACTGCAGATGCTGGTTTACACCTACGATAGTCAGAGGGTGGTGAATCTGTGGAATTCATTGCCACAAACGGTTGTGGAGGCAGTCAATGGCCATTTTTAAGTGGGAGATTGGCAGATTTTTGATTGGTTGTGGGGAGAAGACGAGAATGGTGTTGAGAGGGAAAGATAGATCAGCCATGATTGAATGGCAAAATAGACTTGATGGGCTGAACGGCCTAATACTGCTCCTATAACTATGAGATAGACATAAAGTGCTGGAGTAACTGACTTGTTTAAGAAGGAACTGCAGATGCTGGAAAATTGAAGGTAGACAAAAATGCTGGAGACACTCAGTGGGTGAGGCAGCATCTATGGAGCGAAGGAAATAGGCGATGTTTCGGGTCGAGACCCTTCTTCAGACTTGTTGAGTTACTCCAGCACTTTGTGTAAGTCTGATGATGTTGGCTGCTTTGCCGAGGCTGTGTGAGGCGTAGATGGAGTCGGTGGTGGGGAGCCTGGGTCTGAGTGATCGACTGTGTGACGGTGTGTGTGTGTGTGTGCCTCTGCACTGCTCTCGCCCGTAAGCCGTGTGAGACAGCACAGCAATTTTTAAGCAGCGAAATACGAGGGGAGGGTCACAGAGAGGGGAAGGAGCAGCAGGCAGATGTGACAGCTGCACGCTGACTCCCATCTGCCGCCTGTAAATCAGGAGGGATCGCAGCATGTCAGGGACGTGCAACATGTGGAGGATTTCATGCGAGCATGCCATCAACCATGGTGGTCTCAATCCTCCCCAGACACCTCCACGGCCACCACACCTACAGCTGAGGGTGTGAATCATTGTCGCTGCACACACTCCCCACCGGACTAGTGCTGTTGCCATCCATTTCAGCTCGAGCAAGTTTATGGGCGGCACGGTGGCGCAACGGTAGAGTTGCTGCCTTACAGCGCCTGAGACCCAGGTTCGATCCTGACTATGGATGCTGTCTGTATGGAGTTTGTACGTTCTCCCCCGTGACCCCGTGCTGGCTCGAAGGGCCGAATGGCCTACTCTTGCACCTATTGAGTTAGATAGAGCTCTTAGGGATAGCGGAGTTAAGGGATATGGAGAGAAGGCAGGAACAGGGTACTGGTTGTGGATGATCAGCCATGATCACATTGAATGTCGGTGCTGGCTCGAAGGGCCGAATAGCCAACTCCTGCACCTATTGTCTATTGTCTACCACATAGGTTTTCCCCGGGTGCTCCGGTTTCCTCCCACATTCCAAAGATGTGCAGGTTTATAGGTTTATTGGCTTTGTTAAAATTGTAAATTGTCACTAGCGTGCTGGATAGTGTCAGTGTACGGGGTGATTTATGGTTGGCGTGGACTCGGTGGGCCAAAGGACCCGTTTCCTCGCTGTATCTCTCAAGTCTGAAGACTCAGCTGAAAAGATAAAACCTTTGGAGAGATATTCACGTGCCCTGGCCGAGGCTTGTCCGTGGCTACAAACTCTTTGTAGCACTTCAAGTGCATCCATTCAGTTTAGGTTTAGATCTATTATTGTCACATACAGCAAAATACAGTGAAACAGTACTCTTGATCAACAACTACAGACCGGTCCTGAGCTACTAGCTACCTGATTGGAGACCCTCGCACTATCTTTAATCGGACTTTACTAGATTTTATCTTGCACCAAATAGTATTCCCTTTATCCTGTATCTGTGCAGTGTGGACAGTTTGATTGTAATCATGTATTGTCTTTCAGCTGTCTGGATAATAATAATAATAATAATGGATTGGATTTATATAGCGCCTTTCTAATACCCAAGGCGCTTTACATCGCATTATTCATTCACTCCTCAGTCACACTCGGTGGTGGTGAGCTACTTCTGTAGCCACAGCTGCCCTGGGGCAGACTGACGGAAGCGTGGCTGCTAATCTGCGCCTACGGCCCCTCCGACCACCACCAATCACTCACACACACACACACATTCACAAGCAGGCAAAGGTGGGTGAAGTGTCTTGCCCAAGGACACAACGACAGTATGCACTCCAAGCGGGATTCGAACCGGCTACCTTCCGGTTGCCAGCCGAACACTTAGCCCATTGCGCCATCTGTCGTCCGATAGCACGCAACAAAGCTTTTCACTGTACCTTGGTACACGTGACAATAAACTAAACTAAACTAAAAGTTTTGTTTTGCATGTGTCCAATCAGATCAGATAATACTAAATATAAATACAATCAATCCAAACTCAAGTACAATAGGCAGCGCAAAGGGAAAGATACAGATTACAGGATATAGTTCTCACCATTGTAGCCCAACAGTTCCAGAGACAACATGCTGGAGTAACTCAGCAGTCAGGCAGCATCTCTGGAGAAAAAGGATAGGTCACCCATCCATTTTCTACAGAGATGCTGCCTGACCTGCTGAGTTACTTCAGCACTTTGTGTCTACCTTCAGTATAAACCAGCACCTACAGTTCCTTCCTATACTTTTCCAGAGACAAAGTCCAATGTCTTCAATGAGTAGAGGAGAATCGGACAGTACCCTAGTTTAAGGAAAGACCATTCAAAAACCTGATAGCAGATGGGAAGAAGCTGTTCCTGAGTCTTTCAAGCTTCTGTATCTTCTGCCTGATGGCAGTGAGAGAAAAGGAATTACTGGGATGAGCCATGTCCTTGCTTATATTGGCTGCTCTCCCAAGGCAATGGAAGTGTAAATGGAGTCAGTGGTGGGGAGTCTGGTCTGTGCGATGGACTGGGATACATCTACAACTCTCTGCTCAAGAGTATTGTATGCAGCTGCTGCTTTCTTCCACTACTTTTTAAGCAGTGCTGGATTTCTCTGGGCCCCCAGTGTATAGAGAATCTCTCTCATCTTCTTCACCTCAGCTACCAGGGTGTGCGTTACTGCATCTGCTTGAGCAGCCTCACCTGGGCTACACCATTACTTCTAGCAAGCTGCCTCTGCTCCGTGATTGATTTCCACCTCCAGTTCAATCCTGGCAATGTGCCTTCCCTTTAAGAGGTGCAGCCTGCCTTTAATCACTTCTGCATTGCTTGATCTGGTGCTAATTTAGTTTAATTTAGAGATACAGCAGGGAAACAGGCCCTTTGGCCCACCAAGTCCACACCGACCAGCATTCCCCGCACACTAACACTATCCTACACACACACACTATGGACAGTTTACAATTTTACCAAAGCCAATTAGCCTACAAACCTGCATGTCTTTGGAGTGTGGGAGGGTACTGGAACACATGGAGAAAATCCACGCAGGTCATGAGGAGAATGTACAAATTCCATACAGGCAGCACCTGTAGTCAGGATCAAACCCGAGTCCCTGGCGCTGGAAGGCAGCAACTCTACCACTGCAACACTGTGCCACCCTAATCACTCACTGAACCAGGTTCCAATATGGTGTGAGCCAGTTAACAGTGTGGTTAATACCACTGACCATCAAAGTCATGATAACGAACAGACAGCACGCCCCAGGTTGAATAAGCGCCTTTATCTTGCCACGTGATGCCACCATTTAATTTGCATTGCTATCCAATTTAACCCAGCAATACTTCTTTACCAAGCTGATAACTTAGTTTGTATGCAATCTAACATTGGGTTTGTTCCCATCATGGAAGAGTGTTGAGATATCATTCAAATGTTGGATTTTAAAGCAATCTACCCTTAACAAAGAGGTGTTTTATGGGTTTTGAGATATAGCAAGATCAAAGGGATGCATTTCTTTTCTTGTTTTGTTTCTCAAGGGTAAGGGTCCAGTACAGTTAGTTGCCTTTCTTACATTTTTAAATATTAAAGAATATCAAACATTGTTCATATAACATTTAGGAGTTTCATGCTTTGATTAATAACTGTTTCCTTTGAAAATGATTTGCAAATCTTGGCTGCATTTAACTGTGAACTTTAAACTTTAGAGATACAGCGCAGAAACAGGCCCACCTAGTCTGAGCTGACCAGGGATCACCCTGTACATGAGCACTATTCTACACACTACACAACATTTTTACAACTTTTACCGAAGCGAAGTAACCAATAAACATGTACGCCTTTGGAGTGTGGTAGGAAACCGGAGCACCCGGAGAAACGCACGCGGTCACATGGAGAACGTACAAACTCCGTACAGACAGCACCCATAGTCAGGATCGAACTCAGGTCTCTGGCGATGTAAGGCAGCAACTCTACTGATGCTCCACCGTGCCACCCCTATTCTACAATTTTTTACCATACCTTTACCATACAACCTTACCATACCATACAGGGTAAAACTCCTGGAGCGCCAGTATTATCTTCACTATCTTGCTCTTGGCATCCACACACTAATTTGAGTAGAAGAGCAGCTTTTACCTGGATGGTTGGAAGCTTAGAGCAGGTGAAACCTGCAGATGTTATTCCATGCCCCAAACCCCTGACTCCTACTTAGTTCATAAGTTCTAGGAGCAGAATTAGGCCATTTGGCCCATCAAGTCTACTCCGCCATTCAATCATGGCTGATCAATCTTTCACTCTTAACCCCATTCTCCTGCCTTCTCCCCATAATGCCTGACACCCGTACTGATCAAGAATCTATCAATCTCCGCCTTAAAAATATCCAGTGGCGTCCTCCACAGCCTTCTGTGGCAGTGAATTCCACAGATTTATCACCCTCTGAGTAAAGAAATTCCTCCTCATCTCTTTTCAAAAGGTACATCCTTTTATTCTGAGGCTCTACCCTCAGGTTCTGGACTCTCCCACTAGTTCACAATCACTCTATCCGGGTCTTTCACTATTCACTACATCAACCGTTCGTCACTTTTCGTCACACAAAAAATCTTTGTTTCATGTCCAATATTTCCATTTTGAATTAGGTATCTGAAAGCCTTTGCATTTCTCAGTTACTAAATAATCTTGCTGTAGTTATTTCTGCACATGTACAGCCACTCGGAAAGAGACTAGTCAATTTCTTTAAAAGTAGCAAGAGCTAATCCTGTATCACAAGTCAGATTTGATTATTGTCAAATGTGGTATTTTTAATGAACAATTGGTTATCCATCATTCACGCATAGTTGCTCAGTTCTTGGTGAAATGCTGTGCATTGTCAAACGTCACAACTGTTATTTTTGTAATGGGTTTATTGTTTCAGATGAAGTCTTGGAATTCTCCCAAGGTATCGAGGGACAGGTCTGAAGGAAAGTGTTCATTAAAATATATAACAGGCCCTCCTGCAGGTAGTAAGCAGGTGAGCTCCAGTGGTCACCTAATTAACACCAGAAGATTGGAATCTGTCATCAAGACAAATTGCAACAAATTTTGTCGAGCTGCATATTAACACGTTGCTAAAGATGAGTGCCACATGCAAATCTTTTACCTCCTTGTTTAATGTTTAGTGGAAATTTGAAATGTTATAATAAATGAATGAATGAATGAATGAATTAGTTTATTGGCCAAGTATATACACATACAAGGAATTTGCCTTGGTGCTCCGCTCGCAAGTAACAACGCGACATACAGTAACAATTAAAAATAAAACATAAAACATTAAAACATTAAGAATAAAACATTATAGTTTAAACATGTGAATGAAATAAAATACCAGAGCAAAAGGAGGCTACAGACTTCTGGTTATTGAGCAGAGGTTCTGCTCTACAACTCTACCGCTGTGCCACCGTGCTGCACAAGTTTTAGTCTTGAGATTACACCTTCCCTAGCCAACAATGATACCTACCAGGAAACACCCTGCCAGAAGGCGGTGGAGGCAAATTATTGTGTCCAACAACCCAAATGTACAAATTTAAAACTGTGTTTGAATCCGATTGCTGAACGGTCCATCCATTAGCTAGGTCCTCCAAGCTACCTCTTACCGACATTATACTTTTTCTCTGGAACAGTTATGCTACAATGCTCAGTTATATTCTGCACTCTGGTAACTTCCTCTTTGCTCTACCTGTTGTACGAGTTTTGCTTGAATGTATTAATGTGTAGTATTATCTGAAGGTAGACACAAAATGCTGGTGTAACTCAGCGGGTCAGGCAGCAGCACTGAAGAAAAAGAATAGGTGACATTTTGGGTTGGAACCCTTCTTCAGACTGAAAGTAAAGTAAAGGTGGAGGGGGTGCAGAAATAAACTGGAGGGGAGAAAAGGAAAGAACAAATCAGGGCCGGCAACAGATAACCTCAGGAAGGGTGGAGCCCATAATGACCCACCGTTGGCTGAGGAAGAGGTGATAATGAACGGAATCCAAGGAGTGGAACTGGTAGGACAACTAGTGTATTATCTGATTTGATTAGAATGCACACAAACAAAAGCTTCTCATTGTATCTCAGTATACACGTGACAATAATAAACCTAAACCTAATCCTATGTAATCAAAACTCAGTTATATAATGATAGACACAAATTGATTAGCACAAATGATAGACACATTATATAATGTATGTGTCTGTAGGTTAATTGGCCTCTGCAAATTGTCCCTGATGTGTGGGGAGTGGATGCAAAAGTAGGATAACATAGAACTGGTGTGAATGGGTGATCGATGGTCGGCGTAGATTATGCTGGTGGCCTTGCCGAGGCAGCGTGATGTGTAAATGGAGTCAATGGAAGGGAGGTTGGTTTGTGTGATGGTCTGGGGTGCGTCCACAATTCTCCGGTCACAATTTGCAGTCTTGGATGGAGCTGTTCCCAAACCATGCTGTGTTACATCCTGATTAAATGATTTCTATGGCACGTCTGTAGACGTTGGTGATATTTACTACTAGGAATTTGAAGCTTACAACCATCTCTAATTCAGCGCTGTCAATGCTAACTGTGGTATCTGTACCGCTTCGTTTCCTGAAGCCGATCACTATCTCCTTTGCTATATCTTGCTGACATTAGGAGAAAGGTTATTGTCTTGACACCAGATCATGAGGTTCTCAATTTCCTTCCTGTACTCTGTCTCATCAATATTCTCACAATGGTGGTGTCGTCTGCAAATTTGTAAATTGAATTGGATTTGTACATAGCTGCACAGTCGTAGGTGTACAAAGAATAAACACATCCTTGCGGGGCACCAGTGTTGAGGATTATCGTAGAGGATAATTTGTCCCCTGTCCTCACTGATTGGGGCCTGTTGGACAGGAAGTCGAGGATCCAGTTGCAGAGATGAGTGCTGTCTCCAAGTCCCACAAGTTTGGTGATGTGCTTGGATGGGATAATGGTGTTAAAAACAGAGCTGTAGTTTATTGAAAGGAATCTGACGTAGAATAGGAGTCTGGCGTAATGAAAGTGTGTATATTGTGGCGTCTATCATGACGCCAGATCTACAATGAACACACAGCAAGGTGAAGTAACCCCATGGGCTTTATTTCCAGCAACAAACAAGAGCACCAAGAATCATCCCAGCAGCTTACTCTCTTCTCTCCCTCTGGCTGGACTCCAGGGTTTATAAGGACAAGGATCCGATTAATTGGTCCAATAACCATTAATCGGATCCAGCCATGGCTTATTTACCTATGGTCGGGATAGGAACGGACTTTAAAGGGGATGTGTCATCACAATATTTATAAACATTATGGGAAGATTATTATATCAGTATACCCCAAAAGAAGTCATAAACACACCACCCCAGTCACGCTCTCATTTCACTCCTGCCATGGGGAAGAAGGTATACGAGTCTGAAAACTGTAACGTCCAGGTTCAAGAACAGCTTCTTCTCAACAACCATCAGGCTATTGAACATTATGAACTCCAACTAAACTCCGTTTGGGGACATCTGACAATCGAACGCCCTTGATTCTTCTAACTCTCTTGGTTAAACTAATCTTTGGTAACACTGCTGGTTGTTTTGGAGATGTCCGTGGAATGTGTTGAAACATCTGGCTTTTACTGTACACTGTGAACAGAGAGACACATGGTCTTTATTTCAGAATTACAGGCAGACACTGAAGTAATGGGGACTGTGATTTTTTTTTTAGAACACTAACTACTGCTATTTTCGTGCTTGGAGGCAAAATTAAATTGAAAGCTAAAAGGACTAGCTGCCAAAGGAATTCCTTTCTCACAGAACAGGTTTTTCTTATTTAAGGAAACAACTTTGATGCTTATTATTATTATACTGCGTCAATTAATTCTGCAAGGGTTCAGTTTCATTGGTTTGTGTTTCTGAGGAATAATGTTCTGTGAAAGAAATGGTTCCCTTTTTTTTCTATTCGACTTACATTAATAAGAACTTCAATCAAGTGGATGGTGTCATAAACCTTCAGTTGTTATTATGCCATAACTTCAATTCATTACAGTGAAGCTAGTTATTCTTTTTATGTGATTAAGGAGTAATTAAATGCCAGCCTTCCATTCCTGAAAACCAGATGCAAAGGTTTTGGTTAGAAACTGCAGGGTAATCCCGCAGTTTAATTTCTCCGCTGTACTTGAGTCTTGGCCAAGGAGTGCACAGATACATAACCCAGCTGGCATGTGGATGCTGGTGTGAATCTGTCAACTACGCAGACAGGCTGGGAAGTTTCTTTTTTCCAAAATCTGTTTTTTTTTAAATACATGAGAAAACCAAGTCCTTTTTTAAGTCACCTACTAATTTGAATACTTCAAACCAAAAGGTACACAAAGCGACTTTATACTCTAGAGATATAGTGCAGAGACAAGCCCTTCGGCCCACCGAGTCCGTACAGACCAGTGATCACTCTGTACACTCGCACTATCCTGCACACTAGGGACAATTTACAATTTTTAACAAAGCCAATTAATCTATAACATGTACGTCTTTGGAGTGTGAAAGAAAACCGGAGCACCTGGAGAAAACCCATGCAGTCACAAAGAGAACGTACAAACCCCATACTGACAGCGCCCGTAGTCAGGACCGAACCCAGGTCTCGAGCGCTGTAAAGCAGCAACTACGCCACTGTGCTGTCCTAGAGTTTCTGGAGTAACTCTGGAGTACATAGATAGGTGACATTTTAGACCACTTCAGACTGAATGTTGGAGGGATTGGTGGGGAGGGGGGGGGGGAGAAAGCTGGAAGGGGGGAGAGGCAGGATAAAGCGTGTCAGATAATAGGTTAACATAGGCGAGGGGGGTTGTTTGATAGGCAGATGGTTGGAACAAATGCCAGAGATGAGTAGAAGATTTGAGACAGGTTTCAGATGCGGATTGAGAAGCCACAGGGAGGAAAGTAGCAGGAGGGGGAGGTGGGGGGTGTTGGAGGGGAGAAGTAGGTGGGAGTTCAGGTGGGGCACAAGGAATGTATCTTGCTTTCCCTCTCTCTCCGTCCCTCCCCGAACCTAGTTCGATAAATTTCACTGTCCAGATGAATTTTACTGTTTGTATGCCTCATTATCACTTTTCCCTCAACCATGAACCATTCTGCATTTCTTTGACCATTGTCTGCTTTGATATGTCATTTTCACATCTTGCCCTTCCATATCTCTAGTTTGACTCTCAGTCTGAAAAGGGGTCTTGACCAGAAACGTCACCCATTCCTTCTCTCCAGAGATGCTGCCTGTCCCGCTGAGTTACTCCAGCACTTTGTGTATATCTATGAACAATAGAAACATAGGAACAAGCAATGCCAAGTTTTGATTGAAAATCTGAATACAATCTCACAAAGTGTAATGGCTGGGCTTTAAGTTTAGACAGATCGAATAATACACAGGAGAGGCTGAAGTAGGTGCAACAAGTCTGTCAATGGCATTTTAACCCAAGCATTGTGTTAACACATCATTTCCCAGACTTTGGGTATATTTAAAGCGGGGGATTGATAGGTTCTTGATTTGTAGGGGTGTTAAAGGTTACGGGGAGAAGGCAGGAGAATGGGGTCAAGGGGGAAAAATATATCAGCCATGATTGAATGGTGGAGCAGACCCGATGGGCCAAATGGCCTAATTCTGTCCCTATGTCTTCTGAACTAATGAACCTATGAGCCTACCATGGAGAGACAGGATACTAGTTCACCAGAGCAGAGGCTGGAAAAGGCTGAGCTTTATTGCAGTGACCTTCACTGGATACGATGCTTGGATCAGAAGGCTTCCCGGCAAGATATTGATCTTTGCTGAATGTTCGTGAGGCAAAACAAGACATGGCAGATGGTTTAGGATCTTTATAAGGGCTAAGCACTGAGAATGGCTAATGCTAGTTCTGCTCATACACACTAAGTGTTTTTTTGTGTAAATCAGCATCTGGTGTTCCTTGTTTCCACAGTAGATGCCTGACCATTACTGCCCAGGTTCACTGGATGGTCAGGTTCATCTCCACATAGGTACACTGGGTGGCCAGGTTCATCACTACCCACATACATAATGGCAGGGCTACCTTTGCTCAATAAATCCAAGAACACAAGGTCATTTCTGCCCAGGTACACATTCATGAAGACAGACACCTCTGCCTTGGTACACTGGATGACCAGGGCTCTCACTACCTGGAAACATGATGGCAGGACTATCTTTCCTCTGGTACACTGGATGACCAAGTCGCTTCTCTCTAGATATTCTGGGTGGCCAGGGTCACCTCATACATTTGATGGTTAGCAATACTCTGCCCAGGTACAATGGATGACCAGGGTCACCTCTACCCAGGTCCATTGGATGGCTAGAGATACCTCTGCCCAGGTCCATCGGAGGAACAAGGACTCCATTGCCCAGGTCCATTGGATGGCTAGAGCTCCTCCACCCAGGTTCATTAGGTAGTTAGAGATACCTCCATCCAGGTCCATTAGATGGCTAGAGATATCTCCACCCAGATCCATTGGATGACTTGAGATATCTCCACTCACATCCATTAGGTGGTAGCGGTACCTTCACCCAGGTCCATTGGATGGCCAAGGACTCCACTGCCCAGGTACACATCGATGACCAGGAGCACCTTTGGCTTGGTACACTAGATGGCCAGGGCTACCACTACCCGGATACATGATGGTGGGACGACTTAGTTCTGGTACACTGGATGACCAGGTCACTGCTGTCCAAGTATGCTGGATGTTCAGGGTCTGCTCTGCATACACAGTGAGCTGGGCCTTTTCTGTTCAAGTAAAGTAAATGATCTAAGCCACCGTAACAAGATCACAGCACAAATGGCCAGGTACACTTAAGATAGACACAAAATACTGGAGTAACTCAGTGGGACAGGCAGCATCTCTGGAAAGAAAGAATGGATGACGTTTCGAGTCGAGAATTCTGGCCAGGTACACTTAATGACCTGGATAAACAGCCCAGTTACAAGTATCTGTTTTGTGAAGAAACCACCCAATTCTCACATTTGAATGAATGAAGGAAATTTAAGGAGATTATTTTTTGGTATGCACACTGATCTGACCTATTGCCCAAAATGCTGACCCAGAACTTGGCTGCAGACACAGAAAATCCGCCTCTATTTTTTATTTCTAGGTGAACAAAACATGTTTTCTACATTATAAGCCTTCAAGAACATCTGGATTATTAGAATGCAAAACTAAATATTTTGGTTATAACAAGTTCCTAATAAAAGACTGAAGGTGATATATGAAATACTTTAAAGGAAATCTGTGTAGTCTGGTATCTCCAGGGTATGTGGCTTAGTATGTTTGTCCACAATTACTGGTGTTGGCTTGGACCCAACACTTGTTACTGGGAAAATACCATCTACCAGAAGTCTGTCTCTAATTATGTTATTTACAGGAATAGAAAGAATACCTTGCAAAAAGTTTAAAGGCAAGTATTTCCATTTGTCACATACTGTTAAATCTGTTTTGGCAGATTTGTTCCTTAACAGAAAACATTGGTGTCTATTGTCCTTTCTTTTGGCCCATTCCCATTTTCCCAGAGGAAAACAAAGTCATTGAGTCAGAGTCATGCAGCGTGGAAACAAGCCTTTTGGCCCAACTTCCTCACGCTGCCCAACATGCCCCATCTACACTAGTCCCACCTGCCTGTGTTTGGCCCATATCCCTCTAAGCCCATCCTATCCATGTACCTGTTCAAATGTTTTTTAAACTTTGTGATGGTACCTGTCTCAACTACTTCCTCTGGCAGCTCGTTCCATTTACTCACCACCTTTTGCATAAAACAGTTGCCCCTCAGGTTCGTATTACTCCTTATACACTCATGACTGTGCGGCCTTTAATTGCTCTAAATGTTATTCCCTATTGTGTTGTATCTGTACACTCTGGATGGATCGATTGTAATTGTGTACATTCTTTCCGCTGACTGGCTAGCATGCAACAAAAGCTTTTCAATGTACAATAAACTAAACTAATCTAACCAAACTAAGCTAAAGTCTAGGCACTGGTTCCAATGGCCCACCAAGCTGAACATGTCCGGCTCACCTGATACAACATCTTGAGCTGTTTGAACCTTTGCAGGTATCAAGGGAGTGAATCCTGTGACTTGTATGTTGCGTACAGAGCGATGCCTCTGGTTGTATCTCTCGACCGACCCTGCCTGTGCAACTGCTAGGAAAGAACCCGCTAGCTGTGCTCAGGCAATGCTAACGTTGGCCGTGATGGTGGAGACCCCAGATACACCAACACCCATGCTGAATTTAGTTATAGAGTTGCAAAGTGCACACCACCTGCAGAGACAAACAATATTTCACTCTTAAGATAGACACAAAACGCTGGAGTGACTTAGCGGGTCAGGCAGCATCTCTGGAGAAATTAGAGGGGTGACGTTTTGGGTCGGAACCCTTCTTCAGAGTCTGCAGATGCTGGAATCTGGAGCAAAACACAAAGTGCTAGAGTGACTGCCTTGCCAACAGTCTGTCTGTCCTTCCTTCTTTTTTGTTATTTTTAGTATGTGTTAATTATGTGGTTTGTTTTATATGGGGGGTGGGTTGGGGAAACTTTGTTTTCAACCTATTACCTCGACGGATATGCGATTTTTTTCGTATCGTATCCCTGTCCCCACTGCGGCCTAACATCGTGGAGTTGGCAGCCTTTCCTGGAGACCAACGGGTGCTCCAAGCTGCCAGAGTCTACGGGACTTTAACATCGCGGAGCTTGTGATCAAAGTTTCAACAGCGTGGCCTGTGGACTTTAACATCGTGAAGCCCGCGGTCTCTGGTAAGAAGAGGCTGACTCGGGAGTTCCAGCGCGGAAATAGGCCCTGACCAACAATCACCCCACATACTAGCACAATCCGGCACACTAGGAACAATTTACAATTTTTTTACCGAAGCCAATTAACCTACAAAACTGTACGTCTTTGGAATGTGGAAGGAAACTGGAGCACCCAAAGAAAACCCACATTCACAGGGAGAACATACAAACTCCGTACAGACAGCACCCATAGTCAGGTTCAGTAGACTACCGTTATTAATCCATGCCATTTATAATCTCCACTACACATATGTGCATGCCACCCTTTACATGGTATTACGGAACTACACAGCTTTACACTAGCAAGGTCAGTCAGCTCTCTTTCTCTCTCTCTCTCACAAGCCAGCCTAGATAGATGAGAATGGCTGGCTGTTTGAATGTTCCTGTTTGCCTGTGGAATAAAGATTGATCTTCACTATGTGTGTTGCTGTGGATCATTCATAAACATGGTGTCAGAGTCTTGAGCCACGTCTCCAAGTCTTTTGCCTGAATTTAGTTAATTTTTTTAACAACGAACCATGGCAGGTTCTTTCCGTAAACCAGATCCTTTGGTGTTCGACAGTGAACTTGCCGAACGTTGGTGCATCTTCGAAGTGGAATTCGGAATTTTCATAGATGCTGCCCACCTGGGAGCTGCTCCCCACACCGTTGCACGAGGGGTACTACCGTACACGTGCAGGTCGTGTCTGCAAGCCAAAGCTGCTGATTGGAATATTCACCATCTACCAACAGTGATCCCATGACAATGCTCAGTATCAACAATACCAAAGTTGCTGCAATGATAGATACCGGGCCAAGATGTAATGTCGTCTCTCTATCAGACTTCCAAAGAATTCACAACAACGAAACTGTCATGAAAACAAACTCAAAGTTACATTCATTTGGTGGGGGGGGAGTTGCAACCAGTTGGTACGGTCACATTACAATGCCATCTAGCGTCTCAATTTTACAACCTTGATTTTTTTCATCATTAGAGGGGAAGTGCCCCTCCTTCTGGGCATTGATGCATGCCGCAATATGAACTTAGTCTTCTTCGGCAAAACTGTGTACCAGCTGTCTACCTCTCAAAGTCCCACCCAACAACTACTCGAACAATACAAAGACCTTTTTGACAACCAGCTGGGCAAGCTTCCCACACAATACAGCATTGTAACCGACAAGGAAGTCATACCTGTCGTTCGTTCTCCTCACCGTTCCCGCATGCAATGAAGGACTGCGTCAAAGCTGAACTTGACAGAATGGAAACACTGGGTGTGATAGCCCCTGTCAACGACCCCTCCTCCTGGGTCTCCACCATGGTCGCAGCAGTCAAGAAAAACAAAGACGAAATAAGGATCTGCATCAACCCTAAAGATTTAAACACTGCCATCAAACGACCACACCACCCAATGCGGATGATGGAAGAGGTTGCAGCCAACCTGGGTAAAGCCACAGTCTTCTCTGACCTAGATGCAAAGAACTCATTTTTGGCAAATACCACTAGACCATGCATCCTCCATGTTAACCATATTCGCAACGCCATTTGGACGCTACAAATTCTTACAAATGCCATTTGGCATCAATTCAGCCAGTGAGGTTTTCCAACGTACTATGGAACAACTCTTTACTGGCTACCCATGCGACATAATCGTGGACGACATTCTGATCGCCGAGCGCAACGCACAAGAACATGACTCAAACCTGAAGCAGGTCCTGGATCGTGCCAGAGAAGTAAATCTCAAACTCAACCCCCTCAAGTGCAGGTTTCGGGTCGACAAAGTGACTTATGTGGGCCACGTGTTCACCAACAACGGACTCAGGCCAGACCCGTCTAAAACCGTTGTCATCAACAAAATGCCAGCACCTACGGACGTCACAGCTCTACAACGATTTCTAGGCATGGTAAACTACTTGGGAAAATTCATCCCAAATTTCTGCGGCAACAGACGGGATTCGGGGATGGTGTGCTGCCTTCCTGGTGCCAGGATCCAGGATGTCACGGACAGAGTGCAGAAAATCCTCAAGGGCGAAGGTGAACAGCCGGAAGTGGTAGTGCATGTCGGCTCAAACGATGTCGGAAAGAAGGGAATGAATATTCTGCAGCGTGACTTTAGAGAGCTCGGAAAAATGCTGAAAAGCAGGACCTCCAGGGTTGTTATCTCCGGTTTGCTTCCAGTTCCTTGTGCTGGCGAGAGCAGGAACAGGGAGATACGGGACCTGAATGTGTGGCTGAGGAACTGGTGCACGGGGCAGGGATTTAGATTCTTAGATCACTGGGATCTGTTTTGGAGTAAAAGGGAACTGTACAAAAGGGACGGATTGCATCTTAACAGGTGGGGGACCAGCATTCTGGCAGGCAGGTTTGCCACTGCTACACGGGTGGTTTTAACTGAATAAGGGGGGTGGGGTGTCGAATGGGATAGTTGAGGATGGAGTTAAAGGGAAAGGGTTTCTTAAATGTGTGAGCATAGAGACAGAGGGGTGTAAAATGAGGGTAGAAGCAATAGGTAGCAAGGTGAAAAGTAAAAGTGGCTGGCAGGCAGACAAATCTAGGGCAAAAATCAAAAAGGGCTACTTTTCAACATAATTGTATAAGGGGTAAGAGTGTTGTAAAAACAAGCCTGAAGGCTTTGTGTCTCAATGCAAGGAGCATTTGTAATAAAGTGGATGAGTTGAATGTGCTGATAGCTATTAATGACTATGATATAGTTGGGATCACGGAGACATGGCTCCAGGGTAACCAAGGCTGGGAGCTGAACATCCAGGGATATTCAATATTCAGGAGGGATAGACAGAAAGGGAAAGGAGGTGGGGTAGTGTTGCTGGTTAGAGAGCAGATTAACGCAATAGAAAGGAAGGACATTAGCTTGGAGGATGTGGAATCGATATGGGTAGAGCTGCGAAACACCAAGAGGCAGAAAACACTAGTAGGAGTTGTGTACAGGCCACCTAACAGTAGTAGTGGAGTTGGGGATGACATCCAACAGGAAATTAGAAATGCGTGCAACAAAGGTAAAACAGTTATAATGGGTGACTTCAATCTACATATAGATTGGGTGAATCAAATTGGCAAGGGTGCTGAGGAAGAGGATTTCTTGGAATGTATGCGGGATAGTTTTCTAAACCAACATGTAGAGGAACCAACGAGAGAGCAGGCTATTCTAGATTGGGTATTGAGTAATGAGGAAGGGTTAGTTAGCAGTCTTGTTGTACGTGGCCCCTTGGGCAAGAGTGACCATAATATGGTTGAGTTTTTCATTAGGATGGAGAGTGACATTGTTAATTCAGAAACAAGGGTCCTGAACTTAAAGAAAGGTAACTTTGAGGGTATGAGAAGTGAATTGGCCAAGATAGACTGGCAATTGATTCTTAATGGGTTGAAGGTAGATATGCAATGGAAGGCATTTAAAGACTGCATGGATGAACTACAACAATTGTTCATCCCAGTTTGGCAAAAAAATAAATCAGGGAAGGTAGTGCATCCGTGGATAACAAGGGAAATCAGGGATAGTATCAAAACAAAACATGAAGCGTACAAATTAGCCAGGAAAAGCAGCCTACCAGAGGACTGGGAGAAATTCAGAGTCCAGCAGAGGAGGACAAATGGCCTAATTAGGAAAGGGAAAATAGATTATGAAAGAAAACTGGCAGGGAACATAAAAACTGACTGCAAAAGCTTTTATAGATATGTGAAGAGAAAAAGATTAGTTAAAACAAATGTAGGTCCCTTGCAGTCAGAAACAGGTGATTTGATCATGGGGAACAAGGACATGGCAGACCAATTGAATAACTACTTTGGTTCTGTCTTCACTAAGGAAGACATAAATAATCTGCCGGAAATAGCAGGGGACCGGGTGTCAAATGAGATGGAGGAACTGAGTGAAATCCAGGTTAGCCGGGAAGTGGTGTTAGGTAAATTGAATGGATTAAAGGCCAATAAATCCCCAGGGCCAGATAGGCTGCATCCCAGAGTACTTAAGGAAGTAGCCCCAGAAATAGTGGATGCATTAGTGATAATTTTTCAAAACTCTTTAGATTCTGGAGTAGTTCCTGAGGATTGGAGGGTAGCTAATGTAACCCCACTTTTTAAAAAGGGAGGGAGAGAGAAAACGGGGAATTACAGACCAGTTAGTCTAACGTCGGTAGTGGGGAAACTGCTAGAATCAGTTATTAAAGATGGGATAGCAGCACATTAGGAAAGTGGTGAAATCATTGGACAAAGTCAGCATGGATTTATGAAAGGTAAATCATGTCTGACGAATCTTATAGAATTTTTCGAGGATGTAACTAGTAGAGTGGATAAGGGAGAACCAGTGGATGTGTTATATCTGGACTTTCAGAAGGCTTTCGACAAGGTCCCACATAAGAGATTAGTATACAAACTTAAAGCACACGGTATTGGGGGTTCAGTATTGATGTGGATAGAGAACTGACTGGCAGACAGGAAGCAAAGAGTAGGAGTAAACGGGTCCTTTTCACAATGGCAGGCAGTGACTAGTGGGGTACCGCAAGGCTCAGTGCTGGGACCCCAGCTATTTACGATATATATTAATGATTTGGACGAGGGAATTGAATGCAACATCTCCAAGTTTGCGGATGACACAAATCTCAGGGGCAGTGTTAGCTGTGAGGAGGATGCTCGGGGGCTGCAAGGTGACTTGGATAGGCTGGGTGAGTGGGCAAATGCATGGCAGATGCAGTATAATGTGGATAAATGTGAGGTTATCCACTTTGGTGGCAAAAACAGGAAAGTAGACTATTATCTGAATGGTGCCGATTAGGAAAAGGGGAGATGCAACGATACCTGGGTGTCATGGTACACCAGTCATTAAAAATAGGCATGCAGGTGCAGCAGGCAGTGAAGAAGGCGAATGGTATGTTAGCATTCATAGCAAAAGGATTTGAGTATAGGAGCAGGGAGGTTCTACTGCAGTTGTACAGGGTCTTGGTGAGACCACACCTGGAGTATTGCGTACAGTTTTGGTCTCCTAATCTGAGGAAATACATTCTTGCCATAGAGGGAGTGCAGAGAAGGTTCACCAGACTGATTCCTGGGATGTCAGGACTTTCATATTAAGAAAGACTGGATAGACTCGGTTTATACTCGCTAGAATTTAGAAGATTGAGGGGGATCTTATAGAAACGTACAAAATTCTTAAGGGGTTGGACAGGCTAGATGCAGGAAGATTGTTCCCGATGTTGGGGAAGTCCAGAACAAGGGGTCACAGTTTAAGGATAAGGGGGAAATCTTTTAGGACCGAGATGAGGAAAACATTTTTCACACAGAGAGTGGTGAATCTCTGGAATTCTCTGCCACAGAAGGTAGTTGAGGCCAGTTCATTGGCTATATTTAAGAGGGAGTTAGATGTGGCCCTTGTGGCTAAAGGGATCAGGGGGTATGGAGAGAAAGCAGGTACAGGATACTGAGTTGGATGATCAGCCATGATCATATCGAATGGCGGTGCAGGCTCGAAGGGCCGAATGGCCTACTGCTGCACCTATTTTCTATGTTTCTATGTTTCTATGATATGCACTGGTCCTGGCACCAACACCAGCAGAGGGCATTTGAAACCTTCACACAACTAATGTCTTGCGCTCCAACCCTCACATACTTCAATGCCGAGTTACCCGTCACCCTCACCTGTGATGCCTCCCAGTATGGACTGGGCACCACTTGCCCACAAGACGACGGGAAGGGTCCAAGACCGGTTGCTTATGCCTCCCGCACCATGACCGTCACTGAACAGCGCTACACTCAAATCGAGAAGGAGCTACTCACAGTAACCTTTGCCCGCAAGAAATTCAAAGACTTTATCTTTGGCAACCCGATCACGGTTGAAACCGATCACCAGCCCCTGGTCAGTATCCTCAGTAAACCAATCCACACAGCACCAGCGCGTTTTCAAAGCATGATGATGGAACTACAGAGATATGACATCAGACTAACCTACAAACGCGGTAAGGACATGCACTTAGCTGACAGCCTCTCACGGGCACCTCGCCCAACCTGCGAAAAACACCTGTCTGATGGTGAGCACGAGGGGTACATGGTTATGATGGTCTACTGCTTTCCATCCACGGGCTTAGACATCCTAGTGTCACCAACAGCTGCAGACAAAACACTACAATCGCTGGCCATTGTCATCCGCTGTGGCTAGCCAGACAAACAGCACCACTTGCCACAAGCCATTCTACCCCGTCCGCGACGAACTGGTCATTCAAGACGGCATTATAATGAAAGGACATAAGGCAGTCATCCCGACGACTTTTCACAGCAAGTACTTCGATATTGTCCCTGTGGGCCATCCTGCTGCAGAAACAACCCTCCAACATGCAAACGGTATGCGTTTCTGGCTTGACATGGCTGACTACATTCTCAAGAAAGTTGCTGCCTGCCCAATTTGCAATAGCCTGACCCCACACCAACAGAAACAACCATTTCTCCCGCACCCCACACCGGACCTACCTTGGTCCACAGTAGCAGCCGACATCTTCGAGTGGCACGGCAAACAATACCTGGTTCTAGTCGGTTCCTACTCAGGATGGTTTGAAATTGACCTGCTCAGCAGCCCGACCTCAGCCATGGTCATTCAAAAACTCACTCGCCACTTCTCTGTCCACGGAGCACCCTGTTACGACTCCCGAAAGCAGGTAATCCAGAGCCGCGTAACATAGTTCAAAAACCAGGTTTAAGTTCAAAGATAGTTTAATTATTCAATGGACCACACAACAACCCAAACCTGATTCAAACAACCCAGTCAGGGATAGGGATGAACTAACAAACAATTTAAAAGTGCTCAGGCCAGCCACGCGATGGACCGTCGAACCTGAGACTCTAAACCTGCCTAAAAGAAGTCTAACCCTGAAACCAAAATACCGAAAACTTCAAAGGACAGCCCTTGTCCATCCCAATTCAATATTTGGTACTACACAAAGTTCTATGCCATGTGGCCAGGCCTTCCACAGCTCACACCAGCAATCAGCTCACGAGGCAGGGTCGTCGAAGAAAGAGAGAGAATTCTGGGAACTCTGGTATTTATGCTTCAGATGAGTCACCCGTCACCTGACGCAGCTTGGCCAATCGGGTACAGGAGCCTTTTAACCCCTTAATGTCCAGACTCACAGCCACAAGGCCTGCACTCGGGAAAGAAACAGAGAAATGTTAATACATAACATTGACCGGGAGGGGGAGCGCCTAACACACCCCTAAAGCTACTCTCAGACAATGGAACTCAATTCTCCAGTCAGCTCTTCAGGGATTTCACAGAAAACTGGGACTTTCACCACATCACCTGTAGTCCAATGGCCTGGCCGAGCACACTGTAAAAAGTGCAAAAGAACTAATGGAACACTCACACAGGGCCGGCTCTGATATCTATCTCGACTTACTCAACCTATGGAACCGTCCGCGACCC
>CM076000.1:2217681-2287610 GCA_038087875.1 Malacoraja senta | reverse complement strand
CTGGGTGCGGGAGACCGCTTTTTGGAGCTCCTGCAACGGCAACTTCTCCTGCCGGAATCGCGGGGTTTAAATGACTCGGAACGGGGCCTAACATCACACGGCGCGGCTTAAATGGCCGCGGGACTTACCATCGCCTGCCGGGGGCTTTAACATCGTGAGCCCCAGTCGCCTCGACGCTGCAGTTGGACTGCTGGACCGCGGGAGAAGAACAAAGGGAAGAGATAAGACTTTTGCCTTCCATCACAGTGAGGAGGTGTTGGAGATTCACTGTGATGGATGTTTGTGTAAATTGTGTTAAGTGTGTGTCTTGGTTTTTTTTGTAATGTCATGACTGTAGGAATGAAATTTCGTTCAAACCTTGTCTGTTTGAATAATAATAAAAGGCATTCTATTCTATTATCAAAATTATTTATGTAATGGCCAGAAATGGATGCAAATCTCTTCTTGTGCTGAATCAGTGTTTCATTGAGTGTAGGAAAGAACTGTAGATGCTAGTTTGTACACAAAGTGCTGGGGAAACTGAACGGGTCAGGCAGCATCTGTGGTGAAAAAGGATGGGTGATGTTTCGGGTCACTATCCTTGTTCAGAGTCTCTTGATTAATACGGATGTCAGGAGTTATGGGAGATGGCAGGAGAATGGATCAGAAATGTTACCCATCCTTTTTCTCATGTCCATAAGTTCATAAGTTTAAGAGCAGAATTAGGGTATTTGGCCCATCAAGTCTACTCCACCATTCAATCATGGTTGATCTAACTTCCCTCTCAACCCCATTCTCCCACCTTATAGACAATAGACCACAGACAATAGGTGCAGGAGTAGGCCATTCGGCCCTTCGAGCCAGCACCGCCATTCAATATGGTCATAGCTGATCATCCACAATCAGTACCCCATTGCTGCCTTCTCGCCATATCCCCTGACTCCACTATCTTTAAGAGCTCTATCTAACTCTCTCTTGAAAGCGATCTAGAGAATTGACCTCCACTGCCTTCTGAGGCAGAGAATTCAATAGACAATAGGTGCAGGAGCTCCATAGATTCACAACTCTCTGGGTGAAAAGTTTCTCCTCATCTCCGTTCTAAATGGCCTACCCCTAATTCTTAAACTGTGGTCCCTGGTTCTGGATTCCCCCAACATTGGGAACATGTTTCTCTGCCTATAGCGTGTCCAATCACTTAATAATCTTATATGTTTCAATAAGATCCCCTCTCATCCTAAATTCCAGAGTATACAAGCCCAGCCGCTCCATTCTCTCAACATATGACAGTCCCGCCATCCCGGGAATTAACCTTGTGAACCTACGCTGCACTCCCTTAATAGCAAAAATGCCCTTCCTCAAATTTGGAGACCAAAACTGCACACAATACTCCAGGTGTGGTCTCACTAGGGCCTTGTACAACTGTACCCTGGACCTCTTTGCTCCTGTATTCAACTCCTCTTGTTATGAAGGCCAAAATGCCATTAGCTTTCTTCACTGACTGCTGTACCTGCAAGCTTACTTTCAGTGACTGATGAACAAGGACCCCCAGATCTCGTTGCACTTCCCATTTTCCCAACTTGACACCATTCAGATTATAATCTGCCTTCCTGTTTTTGCCACCAAAGTGGATAACCTCACATTTATCCACATTAAACTGCATCTGCCATGCATCTCCCCATAAAGGGGCTGTCCCACTGTGACGACCTAATCCGCGAGTTCAGAAGAGTGTCTTCGACCTTCAAGCTCGAGGGCACTCGCCTGGAAAACCTCGAGCTGGATCGACCGTCAGCGATGAAACTGCGAGCTGGATCGACCGACCGCACACACACACGCACACAAACACATCGCAAAGGCGGGGGCCAGGGAAAGTGGGGGAGCGCTGTCTGAAATTCACACCCACGATGAAGAGGAAGCCAAAAGACGGCTGCACAGTACGGTAAGTCCTTTAGAGAGCACGGGGGGGGGGGGGGGTGGGGGGGGGAGAGAAGGGGTGAGAAAGGGAGAGAGGGGAGAGAGAAGGAGAGACAAGGGGAGAGAAGGGGAGAGAAGGGGGGAGAGAAGGGGGGGGAGAAGGGGGGAGAAGGAGTGGAGACACTTATAATAAAGTTTAGCGGACATTTTACATTACCGGTCGGTTTTCCTTGGTCCTGAAAACTCCAATGAGCCAATTAAAATGCCCGGTCAGCGAAGGAGATTGCCTAGAGCTGCCCTCGACTGCCTGTAACTACATAGCAACCCCACTCCACTGCATTACGAGTTCAAAAGAACCTTGCCGACCAATTTTTACTCGCGGAAAATGTTTCAACATGCTGACATTTTTTCCGCGACCTAGCTGAGGCCGCGAGTATGCGGGGAACTTCCCTCGAGCATGAAGGAGAGTTCCAGTGACCTCATAGGACCATGTGTCGACCATGCTGCGAGTTTGAGTCGAGGGCAAACTCTTCTAAACTCGCAGATTAGGTCCCCGCATGGGACAGCCCCTTAACTCCTGACAACTTTACTAATCAGAGCGCACCTATCCAAGAAGGTACTCTGAATGATCTTTCAGCTCAGCACCACTCCTGCACTAAAGCTGTATCCCTTGATATCTAAAAATGCATCAATCATGATTATATCAGGTATCTTAATGTAATTATGTTCCAGAAAACACACGTGTTAAGATAAAGAATAATACCTAACTTAGTTAAGAATAGCTAAGAACATGTATGTATTGTCTGTACGGAGTTTATACGTTCTCCCCGTGACCGCGTCGGTTTTCTCCTGGTGCTCCATTTTCTTCCCACATTCCAAAGATGTACAGATTTGTAGGTTAATTGGCTTTGGTAAAATTGTCCCTAGTATATAGGATAGTGTTAGTACAAAGGGATCGTTGGTCAGCACGGACTCGGTGGGCCTAAGGGCCGGTTTCCACGTTGAATCTCTAAACTAAACTAAACAAATACGAAAAAACTGGATCTGGGTGATCCGGTTTCCTCCTATATCCCAAAGACGTGCCAGTTTGTAGATTAATCGTCCTCTGTAAATTGCCCCAAGTATGTAGAGAGTGGATGAGTAAGTGGGATAACATAGAACTCATGTCAATTGGGGATCAATGGTCGGCATAGACTTGGTGGGCCAAAGAGCCTGTTTAAAGGAAGAAGGGTCCTGCCCTGAAACGTCCCCTTATGTATGTTCTCCAGAGATGCTGCCTGACCCGCTGAGTTATTCCAGCACTTTATGTCCTTTTGTGTAAACTAGAATCTGCAGTTCCATTAGTTAAAGATATAACTTTAAAGCATTTGAAAGATGGGTTTATTATAGATATTAAAAAGCTGCATTTCACTAGAGGGAGCACCTCTACATAATTTAACAACCTGAACTGTCCACACTTTTATAAATCATGTTACTGAACTTTGTGAAGGGCTAAAGTTGATCTACTTTAAAAGGTTAAATTGATATAAAGGAACTGATGTGTAGACTCCTTTACCCACAAACAGCAGTTGGCGTGATTGTACCGCGGTCTTCAGAAGTATTGCCAGCACAAACAGTTCAGACTAAGAACCTTGGCTTTTTATCACAAATACAACACAAATGGGAGTTGAGTTGAGTTGAGTTGAGTTGAGTTGAGTTTGGTTTATTGTCATGTGTACCGAGGTACAATGAAAAGCTTTTGTTGTGTGCTAACCAATCAACGGAAAGACAATACATGATTCTAATCGAGCCATTCACAATTACAGATACATGAAAAAGGGACTAATGTGAATAAAGTGTAGTGCAAGATAAAGCTAGTAAAGTCCGATCAAAGATAGTCTGAGAGTCTCCATTGAGGTAGATAGTAGTTCAGGACTGCTCTCTTGTTGGTGATAGGATGGTTTAGTTGCCTGATAGCTGAGAAGAAACTGTCCCTGAATCTGGAGGTGTGCGTTTTCACACTTCTGTACCTTTTGCCCGATGGTAAAGGGGAGAAGAAGGAGTGACCATGGTGAGACTTGTCCTTGATTATGCTGGTGGCCTTGCCGAGACAACGTGAGGTATAAATGGAGCCAATAGAAGGGAGGTTGGTTTGTGTGATGGTCTGGGTTGCGTCAACAATTCTCTGCAATTTCTTGCGATCTTGGATGGAGCTATTTCTAAAACCGTGTTGTGAAGTCGGTGAAAGTTGTTGGGGACATGCCAAACTTCCTACGCCTTCTCAGGAAGTATAGACGAATATTGAAGGAATGAAGATTTCATTGATTTTAGTCATGTAAGCATAATCTATCTTCTATACATAACTAAAACTCTGATCTTGTGCTCTTCTGGTTTGCGTGGTTTTTCTATTTGTGCAAAAACTGTACATGATAGCGCTAAAGGATATTTGTACAAAAAGGACGGGTTGCACTTGAACCCGAGGGGGACCAATATCCTGGCGGGGAGATTTGCAAAGGCTACTGGGGAGACTTTAAACTAGAACGGTTATAACCATATAACCATATAACCATATAACCATTACAGCACAGAAACAGGCCATCTCGGCCCTTCAAGTCCGTGCTGAACATTTTTTTTCCCTTCTTTCTTCCCCCTAGTCCCATCTACCTGCACTCAGACCATAACCCTCCATTCATTTCCCGTCCATATACCCATCCAATCTATTTTTAAAGGATAAAATCGAACCTGCCTCCACCACTTCCACTGGAAGTTCATTCTACACAGCTACCACTGTGCTGTGAAGTCGGTGAAGGTGAAGTCGGTTGGGGGGAGGGACTCAAATAGAGAAAGCTAGTAGACAGTGTGTGAGGCAGGAGGCAGAGAAGGGAAACACTCAGACCCAACATGTAGGGGAGAAAGAAGAAAAAGATAATAAACAGGAGAATAAGAGGTGGTGGGTTTCTTAAATGTGTGAGCAGAGAGACAGAGGGGTGTAACATGAGGGTAGAAGCAATAGGTAGCAAGATGAAAAGTAAAAGTGGCAGGCAGACAAATCCAGGGCAAAAATCAAAAAGGGCCACTTTTCAACATAATTGTATAAGGGGTAAGAGTGTTGTAAAAAGCCTGAAGGCTTTGTGTCTCAATGCAAGAGCATTCGTAATAAGGTGGATGAGTTGAATGTGCAGATAGTTATTAATGAATATGATATAGTTGTGATCACGGAGACATGGCTCCAGGGTGACCAAGGCTGGGAGCTGAACATCCATGGATATTCAATATTCAGGATAGACAGAAAGGAAAAGGAGGTGGGGTAGAGTTGCTGGTTAGAGATGAGATTAACACAATAGAAAGGAAGGACATTAGCTTGGAGGATGTGGAATCGATATGGGTAGAGCTGCGAAACACTAAGGGGCAGAAAACGCTAGTGGGAGTTGTGTACAGGCCACCTAACAGTAGTAGTGGAGTTGCGGAAGGCATCAAACAGGAAATTAGAAATGCGTGCAACAAAGGTAAAACAGTTATAATGGGTGACTTCAATCTACATATTGATTGGGTGAATCAAATTGGCAGGGGTGCTGAGGAAGAGGATTTCTTGCAATGTATGCGGGATAGTTTTCTAAACCAACATGTAGAGGAACCAACGAGAGAACAGGCTATTCTAGACTGGGTATTGAGTAATGAGGAAGGGTTAGTTAGCAGTCTTGTTGTGCGTGGCCCCTTGGACAAGAGTGACCATAATATGGTTGAGTTCTTCATTAGGATGGAGAGTGACATCGTTTAATTCAGAAACAAGGGTTCTGAACTTAAAGAAAGGTAACTTTGACGGTATGAGACGTGAATTGGCCAAGATAGACTGGCAATTGATTCTTAAAGGGTTGACGGTGGATATGCAATAGAAGGCATTTAAAGACTGCATGGATGAACTACAACAATTGTTCATCCCAGTTTGGCAAAAGAATAAATCAGGGAAGGTAATGCATCCGTGGATAACAAGGGAAATCAGGGATAGTATCAAAACAAAAGATGAAGCATACAAATTAGCCAGAAAAAGCAGCCCACCAGAGGACTGGGAGAAATTCAGAGACCAGCAGAGGAGGACATAGGGCTTAATTAGGAAAGGGAAAATAGATTATGAAAGAAAACTGGCAGGGAACATAAAAACTGACTGCAAAAGTTTTTATAGATATGTGAATAGAAAAAGATTAGTTAAAACAAATATAGGTCCCTTGCAGTCAGAAACAGGTGAATCGATCATGGGGAACAAGGACATGGCAGACCAATTGAATAACTACTTTGGTTCTGTCTTCACTAAGGAAGACATAAATAATCTGCTGGAAAGAGCAGGGGACCGGGGGTCAAATGAGATGGAGGAACTGAGTGAAATCCAGGTTAGCCGGGAAGTGGTGTTAGGTAAATTGAATGGATTAAAGGCCGATAAATCCCCAGGGCCAGATAGGCTGCATCCCAAAGTACTTAAGGAAGTAGCCCCAGAAATAGTGGATGCATTCGTGATAATTTTTCAAAACTCTTTAGATTCTGGAGTAGTTCCTGAGGATTGGAGGGTAGCTAATGTAACCCCACTATAAAAAAAGGGAGGGAGAGAGAAAACGGGGAATTACAGACCAGTTAGTCTAACATCGGTAGTGGGGAAAATGCTAGTCAGTTATTAAAGATGGGATAGCAGCACATTTGGAAAGTGGTGAAATCATTGGACAAAGTCAGCATGGATTTATGAAAGGTAAATCATGTTTGACGAATCTTATAGAATTTTTCAAGCATGTAACTAGTAGAGTGGATAAGGGAGAACCAGTGGATGTGTTATATCTGGACTTTCAGAAGGCTTTCGACAAGGTCCCACATAAGAGATTAGTATGCAAACTTAAAGCACACGGTATTGCGGGTTCAGTATTGATGTGGATAGAGAACTGGCTGGCAGACAAGAAGCAAAGAGTAGGAGTAAACGGGTCCTTTTCAGAATGCCAGGCAGTGCCGAGTGAGGTACCGCAAGGCTCAGTGCTGGGACCCCAGCTATTTACAATATATATTAATGATCTGGACGAGGGAATTGAATGCAACATCTCCAAGTTTGGGGATGACATGAAGCTGGGGGGCAGTGTTAGCTGTGAGGAGGATGCTAGGAGGCTGCAAGGTGACTTGGATAGGTTGGGTGTGTGGGCAAATGCATGGCAGATGCAGTATAATGTGGATAAATGTGAGGTTATCCACTTTGGTGACAAAAACAGGAAAGTAGACTATTATCTGAATGTTGGCCGATTAGGAAAAGGGGAGATGCAACGAGACCTGGGTGTCATGGTACACCAGTCATTGAAAGTAGGCATGCAGGTGCAGCAGGCAGTGAAGGAAGCGAATGGTATGTTAGCATTCATAGCAAAAGGATTTGAGTATAGAAGCAGGGAGGTTCTACTGCAGTTGTACAGGATCTTGGTGAGACCACACCTGGAGTATTGCGTACAGTTTTGGTCTCCTAATCTGAGGAAAGACATCCGTGCCATAGAGGGAGTACAGAGAAGGTTCACCAGACTGATTCCTGGAATGTCAGGACTTTCATATGAAGAAAGACTGGATAGACTCGGCTTGTACTCGCTAGAATTTAGAAGATTGAGGGGGGATCTTATAGAAACTTACAAAGTTCTTAAGGGGTTGGACAGGCTAGATGCAGGAAGATTGTTCCCGATGTTGGGGAAGTCCAGAACAAGGGGTCACAGTTTAAGGATAAGGGGGAAGTCTTTTAGGACCGAGATGAGAAAAACATTTTTCACACAGAGAGTGGTGAATCTGTGGAATTCTCTGCCACAGAAGGTAGTTGAAGTCAGTTCATTGGCTATATTTAAGAGGGAGTTTGATGTGGCCCTTGTGGCTAAAGGGATCAGGGGGTATGGAGAGAAGGCAGGTACAGGATACTGAGTTGGATGATCAGCCATGATCATATTGAATGGCGGTGTAGGCTCGAAGGGCCGAATGGCCTACTCCTGTACCTATTTTCTATGTTTCTATGTTTCTATGTTACAATCTTTTGCCCCCGTACTCACCTTTCTCCTGTGCTACAAGTCCAATAAGTTTTGTTCCGATCGATGGTATATTTTAAAAGTTATTAAGGTTTAAAAATCTTTAAAACCGCGCATGTGCAGATTTGTCTCTTCTCCTGTCAGTCAGCGCCACGCAGATTAGTCTCCTCTCCTGTCAGTCAACGCCACTGCTGTGATAGTGACACCCCTTCCTGCACGGCTGCCTCTCTTACCTCACTTACAAACTCCTACCTCCCCTCCTCACAGTGACTTGTCTACCGTCCCCCCACCACTGGCGGCGGCCGCAGGGGGGGTGGTTCAGTGGAGGCCCTGGTCCTATCTCTCACTCCCTCACTCACCCCTCTTTCCCGCCCGCCTTCTGTGTCAATGGCGGTCCCGTCTACCCATCCCCCCCGGGTGAATGACTGTGACCGTCCGTCTCCTCCGCCGCCGCCGCTACCGCCACTTCAGTAACTCACCCTCATGGCCATCTTGGAGGAGATCTTCTGCACCAGCTCACCATGACGAATGACAACTCCATCCCTCCTGCAGCCCGGCCCGGCGGCAGCAGCGAGCAGGCAGGCGGGTAGGCGGGTGGGCAGGGCGGGGACGGGCCGAGCGGCAGCAGCGGGTGTGCGGGCAGGGCGGGGACAGGCCGAGAGTTAGCAGCGGGCAGTCAGACAGGATGGGGACGGGCCGAGCGGTGACTGAGCCGGAGTGGGCAGAGGGAGGAAGGGAGAGTCGAGTTGCAGGGTTGTTGAGCAGTTTGTGCGGAGTTTGAGTTACACACACACAATGCAAACTGGTCCAATTGTCACGTCAATGGGATCTAAACCACAGCTAACAATGAATGACATGTGGAGGAAGGAACTGCAGATGCTGCTTTTTATGGAGGGAGGGACGGAGTGACTGAGGGTAGGGGAAAGGAGAGGGAGGGAGAGGTGAGGGAGAGATTGGGGAAGGGGAGGAGGAGAGGGGAAATATCCTGGGGAGGTGTGGAGGGAGAGTGGGGGATTGAGGGAAAGGAGGGGTTAGGGTGGGAGAGGGGGGAAAGTGGGGGAGGTGAGGAGGGAGAGTAGGGGAGGAGGGGGAATAGATAAGAGGGGGGTCGGAAGTTGGGAGGAGTTATGGAGGGAGGGAGGGAGGGACTGAGCGTAGGGGAAAGGAGAGGTGAGGGAGAGATTGGGGAGGGGAGGAGGAAAGGGGAAAGAAGACGGAGGGTGAAGAGGAGGGGCTATGCGTGAGTGGTGGAATATTGCATTGGGGGAATGGGTGAGTGGTGGAATATTGCGTTGGGGAGCAGACCCAACAGGTCTGCACTTAGCCTAGTACTGTTTAAATGTAAAGGGTCCTTCAATTTGATGATGAGGCAAGTCTTTCAGAGCATTCAAATCCTGCAAACTCCGACCATGACAACAGTGATTATATTTAAAGACTGAGCCTTGCGTCCTAAACCATTTCCATCTATTTGGATTCAACACACCTGCAAGAGTACACCCAGACTAATATAATGTGTAGAAAGGAACTGCAGATGCTGATTTATACCGAAGGTACCCATAAAATGCTGGAGTAAGTCAACGGGTTATGCAGCATCTCTGGAGAAAAAGAATAGGTGACTTTTCAAGTCGGAACCTCAGACTGAAGAAGGGTTCCCACCCGAAACGTCACCTATTCCTTTCCTCCAGAGAGGCTGCCTGACCCTCTGCGCTACTCCAGCATTTTGTGTCTATCTCCAGATCGATATAATAACAGTTTCACAAGTGTGGAGATTTACTCTTTTCATGTTTTCTAGGGTTCATCTGAGACTTAATATATTAAAACGGGATTCACAAACAATTTATGTTGCTGAGACTTATGTTTGTTTGAGTTTCATATCTTCTCCAAGGTCAGAAAGCCTTTCTTTTTATTCATTGGAAAAAAAAGGTTGGCACGCTGGCGCAGCGGTAGTTGCTGCCTTACCGCGCCAGAGACCCAGGTGCGATCCTGACTAGATAGATATAGATATGCCTTTATTGTCATTCAGACCGAAGTCTGGACGAAATTGCAGCAGTCATACATATAATACAATAAAACAACAATAAACACATATTAACATCCACCACAGTGAGTCCACCCAGCATCTCCTCACTGTGATGGAGGCAAAAGTCTTAGGTCTGCAGTCTCTTCCCTCCTCTTCTCCCTCTGCGCTGAGGCGATACCCCCCAGGCGATGTTATAAATCAGTCCCGCGGCTCAAACACCGCGGCCCGGGGTGGTCGAAGCTGCCGCCCACCAGTCCTGCAGACGCAGCCGCTGGCCCGCGGCCAAACCCCGGACTCAGGCCACCACCGCCAGAACACCGTCCCAGTCACCCAGACTACGGGTGCTGTATGGAGTTTGTACATTCTCCCTGTGACTGCGTGGGTTTTCTCCGGGTGCTCCAGTTTCCTCCCAAACTGCAAAGATGTACAGGTATGTAGTTTAATGGGCTTCAGTAAAAAAAATTGTAAATTGTCCATAGTGTGTAGGATTGTGCTTGTGAACGGGGTGATCTCTGGTCAATAGACAATAGACAATAGGTGCAGGAGTAGGCCATTCGGCCCTTCGAGCCAACACTGCCATTCATGGCTGATCATCCCCAATCAGTAGCCCGTTCCTGCCCTCCCCATTGCCCCTATCTTTAAGAGCCCTATATAGCTCTCTCTTGAAAGTATCCAGAGAACTGGCCACCACCGCCCTCTGAGGCAGAGAATTCTGCAGACTCACAACCCTCTGTGAGAAACAGTGTTTCCTCATCTCCGTTCTAAATGGCTTACCCCTTATTCTTAAACTGTGGTCCCTGGTTCTGGACTCCCCCAACATCGGGAACATGTTTCCTGCCTCTAGCGTGTCCAACTCCTTAATAATCTTATATGTTTTAATAAGATAACCTCTCATCCTTCTAAACTCCAGCCAGCCGCTCCATTCTCTCAGCATATGACAATCCCGTCATCCTGGGAATTAACCTTGTAAACCTACGCTGTACCTCAATAGCAAGAATGTCCTTCCTAAAATTAGGTGACCAAAACTGCACACAATACTCCAGGTGTGGTCTCACTAGGACCCTTTACAACTGCAGAAGAATCTCTTTGCTCCTATACTCAACTCCTCTTATTGTAAAGGCCAACATGCCATTTGCCTTCTTCACTGCCTGCTGTACCTGCATGCTTACTTTAATTGACTGATGAACAAGGACCGCCAGATCCCGTTGTACTTCCCCTTTTCCCAACTTGACACCATTTAGATAGTAATCTGCCTTCCTGTTTTTGGTACCAATGTGGATAACCAAAGTGGTCAGTGCGGACTCCGTGGGCCGAAGGTGCTGTTTCCGCGCTGTACCACTAAAGTCTAAAGTCTAGAATGATGTGCAATTAGTGATTACACATTAGGAATGTTCGGGATATGGATGTTCCTAGTGAAAAGCACGGCAGGTGGGCATAAGGAAGCTTGAATGACAAGATAAATTGTTACTCTGGTCAAGAATAAGAAGGAGGCATGGGACAAGTATAGGCAGCTGACATCAAGTATATCCCTAGAGGAGTTTCTTGAACTGAGGAGAATGAAAAAGAAGGAATTCGCATGGAATAAATGGGCTAGGAGATACTGTAGCTCTGGAAGATAATATTAGGGATAATCCAAAGTTTTTATATGTACTTTAAGGGAGAAAGGGTAAACTGAGAGAAAGTAGGCCCCCTCAGGAATCAAAGTGGTCATCCTTGTGTGGAGCCACAGGAGATGGGCAAGGTCATCAATCCTCTGGTTCTACCGCAGAGAAAGTCATGAGGACCAGGGAACTTGGGGCAGTCAATGGAAGCGTCTTGAGGGCAGTCAGTATTTCAACTGAGGAGGTGCTAAAGGTCCTGACATATGTGAAGGTAGACAAATCTCCTGGGCTGGATCAGATATATCCAAGATTACTGTGGGAAACTAGTGAGGAAATTGCAAGTGCCCTGTCTAAGATTTAATGAGTCATTAAATACAGAAGACTAGAGGGTGGCAACTGTTGTGCTTCTATTTAAGAAGGCTGCAAGGAAAAGCATGAGAATTATAGGGCAGAGTCTAACATCTGTTATCAGAAAGTTACTGGATAGTATTCTGAGGGATGAGATATGGATGCATTTAGATAGACAAGGGCTGATTAGGGATAGTCAGCATGGTTTTGTACAGGGGAGATTGCATCTCACAAATCTAATTAAGATTTTTGAAGATGTAACCAGAAAGGTTGATGAGGGCAGTGCTGTTGACATTGTATATATAGATTTCACCAAAGCGTTTGACAAGGTTCTGCATGTTGGGCTGCTCAGGAAGGTTAGATCGCATGGGATCCAAGGAGAGGTAGCTGAATGGATAGAGAATTGGGTCGGAGCCTCGCCAACGGACCCTGGGTCTGCAGAGCCTGTGGCTAGGCCCTGGGTCGGCACCACGGAGGTGTCAGGAGAGGACACGACAGCGATAGTGGAGAGATCAGTGCAGCGATCGATGATAGCGCCGACCGACAGACGAGGACGGACAAGTGGGAGTAAGGACTGCTGCCGAGGGAAGGACCAAAGGAGGACCCAGCGTGGGATGACCACCATGAAGGTGGGGGGAAGAACAATGGGCAATGGAGGACCCAGCGTGGGGGGAACACTGTGAGGGAAGGGGAGGGGGGTGGAGATCAAAGGGGAACCTGGCGCGGATACTTTGTAACTTTGTAAGCACCCTTTATGGGCAACTATTTGCACACCTTTGGTATGCAATCAAAGAAGAATATCACTGTGACTTGTTACATGTGACAATAAAGTATTCATTCAATCATTTAATACAGATACAGTAAGTGCAAGGTGTTGCATTTTTGGGAAATCTAACCAGGGTAGGACCTACACAGTGAACGGCAGAGCTCTGGAGAGTGTTGTAGAGCAGAGGGATCTAGGAGTGTAGTTCCTTGAAAGTGGCATCACAGGTAGATAGGGTGATCAAGAAGGCTTTTGGTACATTGGCGTTCATCAGTCAGAGTATTGAGTATGGCAGTTGGGAGGTCATGTTACAGTTGTACTAGGCATTGCTGAGGCCACATTTGGGGTATTGTGTTCAGTTTTGGTCACTCTTTTAAGTTGGAAAGGTTGGAGAGAAAATTTACAAGGATGTTTCCAGGATTCAAGGGGATGAGTTAAAGGGGGAGCTCGAGCAGGCTAGGACTTTATTCCTTGGAGCATAGGAGGTTGATGAGTGATCTTTTAGAGTGGAATAGATAATGTTAAATTCACAATCTTTTATGCAGAGTAAGGGAATCAAGATCTAAAGAACATAGGTTTAAGGTGAGGGGACAAAGATTTAATAGGAATCCGATAGGCAACTTTTTACACAAAGGGTGATAGATATATGGAATGAGCTGCCAGGGGAGGTAGTTGAGGCAGGTACTATCACTGTTTAAAAACTATTTAGAGATGTACCTGGATAGGATAGGATAGGATAGGATAGGATAGGTTTAGAGAGATATGGGCCAAATGCAGACAGGTGGGAATGGTGTAGATTGGTCATGTTGGTTGGTGTGGGCAAGTTGGGCCAAAGGGCCTGTTTTCACAAAGTATGACTCCATGACTCGGTGACATACCCATTGTCCATTTAAATGTCAAATCACTTTTATACATAGTGATTGTAAATGATTCTATCTTCTTCTTTGGCAGCTTATTCCAATATGCTGAATCTACAACTTGATACCTCCACCAAGGACTATTGATTGGGGAACCACCCCGCAACCGCGCGTTGGGGGAACAGACCCAACGGGTCTGCACTTGGTCTAGTAAGAATTTAAAACAGATTCATACAGCGTCATACAGCGTGGAAACAGGCCCTTCAGCGCAACTTGTCCACGCCGACCAACATGCCCCGTCTACACCAGACCCACCTGCCTGTGTTTGGCCCATACCCCTCCAAACCTATCCTATCCATGTACAGTACCTATCCAAATGCTTCTTAAATGTTGCAATAGTTACTGCCTCAATGAGTATTAAATATTCTTTTTAAATCCTGGTAAATATATAAATGTCATTACTTTAGTTTAGTTTAGTTTATTATTATTGTCACGTTTACTGAGGTACAGTGAAAAGCTTTTACATCACTTTATGGAGTGGTTAATTACCTGCTAATTGATCCAGGCAATGACGCTTTCTTCAATTTGAAAACACTGCAGTTGACCATACAATTCCATTAAACAGTTTTGCTGTAATTTAAACCCTGAAGCAACATGCAGGAGGTAGTTATTTTAGTGGAATTATACTTTATAACAGCTCAAATTGCATTTAAATAACACATTATACTAACTTTAAAGTTAATTTTAAAAGATTTTAACGTTTTTCAACATAGTGTGAGGTAATGATATTGCAAAATTCCATTCTAATCATGGCATAAATCAGACAGATTTATTACTGACAAAGCATATTGAGTCTGAAGAAGGGTCTTGACCCGAAACGTCACCCATTCCTTCTCTCCAGAGATGCTGCCTGTCCCACTGAGTTGCTCCAGCTTATTATGTCTATCTTTGGTTTAAACCAGCACCTGCAGTTCCTTCTTACACAAAGCATAGATTACCACTGGTGCAAAAGCAATGTAATCCTTTTAGCATCCTAATGCCATGGCGTTACAACTATGCTTGATAATCTTTTCCTTTACAAATACGTTGGCACAGTCACTGGGTGTTGAATAAAATCAAACCCTAGAAACTTTGAAGGGTGGCATGGTGGCGCGGCGATAGAGTTGCTCCCTTACAGCACCAGAGACCCGGGTTCGATCCTGACTACGGGTGAAGTCTGTACGGAGTAAGTACATTCTCCCCGTGACTGTGTGGGTTTTCCCTGGTTGCTCCTGTTTCCTCCCATACTCCAGAGACGTACAGGTTTGTAGGTTAATTGGCTTTGGTAACATTTGTAAATTGTCCCTCATGTGTAGGATGGTGCAAATGTACGGGGTGATCGCTGGTCGGCGCAGACTCAGTGGCCTGAAGGGCCTGTTTCCGCGCTGTATCTCTAAACTAAAACTAAACTAAATTAAAGTGTTGCCGACCAGAAATCGTGTGAGCAGGTCCACATTGTGGAAACACTATGATAATCTACTCAGCACAAAATTCAAATAAATAAGTAATGATTTTTTTGGGGGTTGATAAAATGGTGCAGAATTGAGGAAGCATAATCAGTTTAACTATTTCCTATCCTTTGCCAATGTTAATAAGTCTCTTAGCTTGGCTAATTCCTTCTGCTCAGCAATGGATGCAGAGTAATATTTTGTGACACATCATCAAGAGCTCTTCAATTTAATCGTCAAAAATCATCACAGTTTCTCTTTTAAGATTTGTCTTTGACTCTGGCACTACCCAAATATTCTCTCCCACACCTCCAATGTGGTCTATTGCCAATGCTCTGCATTAGTTATGCGATTTTCTGGGAAGGGTTGTGTCAAACTTTAACCATACAGTGAGGTTCAAAGGAGCTTTATTCTCACGTGTGCACTGCACGGTGAGATTCATTTTGCCGAGATCACACATGCACAAGTCGCCATATTTTAGCGTCATTTACAAAATGTCCAAAGTCCAATCCACACGCTCGATGTACTGGAGCGGTTCCTGATCCAGGTAGGCCCCAGGCTGTTGCAGGGCCTCCTCCGTCGCCCACGACCGGTTCGGCCCATGAGCCGACATCCCACTCCGGGCCAGGTTCCTGATTAGTACAGGTGTCAGGGGCTATGGGGAGAAGGCAGGAGAATAGGTTTGAGAGGGAAAGAAAGATCAGCCATGATTGAATGGCGGATTCGATTTGATGGGCCGAATGGCCTAATTCTGCTCCTATAATTTATGAATTTATGACAAAAGTCTCATCATGAAACTCTGTGGCTGATCGAAACCACCATTCTGAATGAAATCAATACCATTGGCTCCAAAAACTCAACCTCACAAAGACATCCTCTGCATTTGCTGAAAGCATACTTTGTTTTGCAATCTTGTTTTAACATTCAAAGTACAAAAAGTAATTTATGGCGTGTTTATCTTGTATATAGTTGCAACATTTAGAAATCATTCTGAAGGCATTTTGACAACAACTATAATACAGAGAAATGTGTCTGACAGACAGCAACAAGAAAAATAATATTATAATTTACCCAAACAATGTTGTAATGCATACCAGTAAATTTCTTTTCACAAATTGCCTCTATTAAGCATGCGAGAAATGGCGGCACAGTGGCGCAGCGGTAGAGTTGCTGCCTTACAGCGCCAGAGACCTGGGTTTGATCCTGACTACAGGTGCTGTCTGTATGGAGTTTGTATGACAGCATGGGTTTTCTCTGGGGAATCCAGCTTCTTCCCACACTCCAAAGACATGCAGGTTTGTAGGTTAATTGGCTTTGGTAAATTCTAAATTGACCCTATTGTGTAGGATAGTGCAAGTGTACGGGGTCTAATGTAAGCATATCCTTCCTTGAAAATAATCTTTTAGAATGGGCGTGAAATTTTGGTGGAACAAGGACCTGCAGGTGCTGGTGTATTACAAAGAAGGACACAAAGTGCAGGAATAACAGCGCATTAGGCAGCATCTCTGATATTCAAAAATATGATAAGGCTGTTAAATAAATAATACAGAAAATTAAAAATGAGTAAAATGAATGTAACCACTGAGAAAATGTAGTAATTTTTTAGGTGGGGCACAGTGCCACAGGGGAGCCTTACGGCGCCAGAGATCCGAGTTCGATTCTGACTGCAGGTGCTGTCTATACAGAGTTTGTACATTCGCCCCGTGACTGCGTGGGTTTTCTCCGGGTGCTCTGGTTTCCTCCCACACTCCAAAGACGTGCAGGTATGTATGTTAATTGGCTCTGGTAAAATTGTAAATTGTCCCTAGTGTGTAGGATAGTGCTCGAGTACGGGGTAATCGCTGGTTGGCGCGGATTCAGTGGGGAGAAGGGCCTATTTTTTTGCGCTGTATCTCTAAAGTCCAAATTACAAACTTCAAAGAAAAGTCAATCAATTGGAAAAGTGAGTCGCCTTTTAGTTGCCATTCCCCCCTCGCTCTGAGGTCCTTGGAATGAAATAGTAAGTCTGGTCCTAATTCAGTTGGCAGGTCTCCCAGCCTAAGCGCTGGGGAACTCTGCAAGATTATGCCCTGCTGTTGGACTCCATGGGGAATCCAGTGTTAGAGCACAGGTGTGAAAGTGCCAGTGAGATCCAGTCAGCAAGTGAGAATCTCAAACCTGTTGACACTTACTAGGATAAATGCCAGCAGTCCGCTGCAGAATTACCAGCCTTCCCTGCAAGGTCTGGCCTCACTTTGTTTCTCCTATCCATGCCTACACCGTTATTTTCTTTGGTTAGAAGTGGAAGGTATGAAGGGGCCATAAATCCTCACCTCTTTTTTACGTTAAGCTTTTCCTTCCATTTTCCATCAACACACTCTCCCACTAATATCCCACCCCTGCCCCCATTGCTGCTCTTCGAATGCAGTCGTGCTTCTACACACGTTGCCCTGTAAAACAAAGAGCAGCATAACTGTGGGATTTGTGCAGACAAGCTTTTTGCAGCATCGTAGCTATCCTAAATATTTGTACTAATGAAAATGAATACAGAAAACGGAGCCAATAAAGTAAATAAAAGCCTCTCCAAAGAAAAAAAACAAAACAATATAACATTGTAGAAGTTTTGCCCTCTACATAAAACTTTTCCCAACACATAATTTAACAGTGTTCTGTCTGAGACTGAACAAGCTTAAAATTGGCCAACAAGATGTCAATGACCCTTTTGGGGTCTTAATGAAATTGAGTTAGACATTTTCAATTATTTTCCTTGCCAAAACATTAAGTTTGTTATAAATTAACACTAATTAAGCATTCACAGATTGGAAAGGATGACCCGTGGAATCCGTGGGAACCGAAGTGTCACTGCGGTAAAGTAAGGGATACGGGTTTGAGATTCAGTTGCAAACATTAATGGGTCATAGAGGGAAGAGGAACGGCATTATTATATCCAATAATGATAGATTTTACTTACAGAGCTTGTCACTGTTACCAATAAAAGATTGGAGATATTTCCAATTCAACAACTGCCATTTCATGTTGCATTAATTGTACAGATTGTTAGATTCAGTTTGAATGTTCATAAAATTTGAAGCAATGCAGGCTAAGATTTGCTGGTGAAATAGTTTTAAAATCTAAAGCAAATGGCATAATTACAATTATCCCTGAAAATATTATTTTTTAAACTCTAAATCAAGAAGAGCAATGTTCAACTCTGAAATTGTTGTTGAGAAAAATGTCATCCTCCGAAACATTTATAGACAGGAACTCATGCTAATATTATTTCCAAATGCCCTTTGGAAAATAAAATGACAAGAAATACCAGCTATAAAATTCCCAATTATTTTAAAAACAAAAGCATTATATTTCCTGCGATAGTTACAGTATCTTTCCTGCAAACCACCTTTACTTGTGATTAATCCATTACTTGTGTTGTTTAAGTTGTTCGTGTTTAAGTTCTTTTAAAATGTTGCTTCTTCCTTGTTTCACATTGTGAGGTCCAGTGGTCTGATCATTCAGTCTCATTTGATAGATGGAGACAGGGTTTAGATTCAGATTCAGATTAGTTTACTGTCATATTAGCCAGGGTGCAATGGAATTACTGTACTTGTTCACATGAAGTAAACAATATATAGGTCCTCCACCGATTTTCCGGCATCCTTGGTTCCAGAGCCTTACAGGATTATCCATTTTACATAGGTCATGGCCTCTGAGAGGAGTCGAATGGTACCGGAACGGTCCACCTAGTCCGCTGGGGTTGCCGAGACACAGGCCCGCAAAGTCAGCAGCATAAATCGGCTATGGCGACGGATCTGCCAACTCCGGAGTTCCAGAGCCCCGGCCGCAGGGGGCAAATTCGACCCGCTGAAGTCATGATGAAGTTGAGATCGGCCGCCTCATCCGGCCTAGGCCCCACATCTTTGGGGGGACTTCCGGGAGAGGGGGGGGGGGGGGGGTGGTGACGATTTCAAGTGCACTCTCGTAATTTTGTCCAGATTAAAGAAATTTGGTGGTGGACCTGTTGGTACACAGAAAATTGGTGGTGGACCTGTACATTAATGACAAATACAATAATATATAAAATGATGAGTGCAAAAAGGATGGTGCAAGATTGTAGTGCAGACCCAAATGGTACACGGAGATATAAATATCAATAATGTAATAATTGAATGAGGTAGAGTTCAGAGTAAGACCATGTGGCTAGAGAGTGTTCCTGACCTCCCATCTAACTCATTGGAGACCTTTGAACTATCTTAAATCAGACTTTATCGCACTTCGTCTTGCGCTAAATGTTGTACCCTTTATCCGTACACTGCGGACGGCTTGATTGTAATCGTGTATATTCTTTTATTTGACTGATTAGCACACAACAAAAGATTTTCACTGTATCTCAGTACACGTGACAATAATAAACTAAACTAAACTATAAGTGGCAGTGGAGTGTGAAAGAGATGGCCGGTCCAGGTGTCTGATATCAGTGAGGAAGAAGCTGATTGTAGACTGGCCATCTGGGCTTTCAATCTTCTCTCAGAAGGTAAAAGAGAGAATAGAGAGTGGCCAGGGTGGCAGGCATCCACGATAGTACTTCCAGCCTTCCTGACATAGGTGTTCTGTTACTGCTTGTATATTTCATTATCGCCTATTCCACGGACAACAATGAACCATTGTGGGCTCCACCTTTCTTGAGTCATCGGTGCCAGCTCTGATTTGTTCTGACCCTTTTCATACCTCTAGTTTCCCTTTCTCCTGACTCAGTATGAAGAAGGGTCTCGACCCGAAATGTCAACTATTCCTTTTCTCCAGGGATGCTTCCTGACCCGCTGCGGTACTCCAGCATTTTCAATCAATCAATCAATCAATCAATCAATCGATCAATCAATCAATCGATCAGTTTTATTCATCACATACACATATAAGTGCAGTGAAATGAATTTGCCAGCAGCGGTACAATCAAAAAAGAACACACAATACACAATAAAATTAAACACAAACATCCACCACAGCATTCTTCACTGTGGTGGAAGGCACAAAGTACAGTCAATCCTCCTCCATTGTTCACCCGTGGTCGGTGCCATAAACCTCCTTAGTCGCCGCTACGGACGACCCGATATACAAGCCCTCTCGTCGGGATGGTTGAAACTCCGACATCGGGACGGTCGAACACACTCCGCGGCTTAGAAGTCCCAAATCGTCACATTCCTACCGGAGGCCGCGGCTTCAGGATGTTGTAGGCCGCAGGCCGGCAGTCGGGACTCTTCTCTGGTTGTCCCTGGCGAGGGAACCCATGCTCCAGGTGTTAAGTCCACGCTGTGCCCGCGGCTAGAAGCTCCGCAGACCACGGTTTCAGGATGTTATCGGCCGCGGGTTGGCGGTAGGAGCTCTTCTCCGGCGATCCCTAGCGAGGGGTCCCAGGCTCCGGAAGCCTCGCCTGCGGCTAGTAGCTCCGTAGACCGCGGCTTCAGGCTGTAACAGTCTGCGGGCCAGAGATCGGAGCACTCCCTTCTGGCGACACCGGCAAGGGCTCGCCCACTCCGCGATAAAAAGTCCATGCTGCACCCTCTGCTGAAACTCCAGGCCCGACTCCGGGCCCGACTCAGGGAAAGGCCGCTCCAATCCATGGTGTTAGGCCGCGAGGGAGGCGACATGGGAAAAGTCGCCTCTCCGTGGGGGAGGTGACTGAAAGCGGTTTCCCCCTTACCCCCCCTTCACCACCCCCCACACAAGACACACCAAGAGACATTTAAACACACATTTGGACACATAAAAGTAGAAATGATGAACACGCTGCTGGCAGGGCAGCCGTGTCACAGCTGTCTCGCAGCGCCCCCACCGAAAGGGTCAGGACTTTCTTCAGACTGATTTTGCACCTTTCTTCGGTGTAAACCAGCATCTGCAGTTCCTTCCTACACATAGGTGTTCGAGGTGTTCTGGAACTGAGAGTAGTGGAGGAAAGATAGTGTTTTAGAGTCATTAAGGATTCGTCTAATTTTCTATGTAGAAACAAAGAACTGCAGATGCTGGTTAATGTGCAGGAAGTTTATACAATGATTTTCCGTTCAGGCTAGTGAGTTAATATTTCAGGCTGACTTTGATAACAGCTTTGGGATCAGAAGTACAAATATATAAAAGGGCCATGCTGGCATTAGGCCAAATGCTCAGTTAATCATGTTAAACACCAAACTATGCTAAATAAAGACACTAAGTGCTGGAGTTACCCAACAGGTCAGGCAGCATCTCTGAAAAACATGGATAGGCAATGTCTCGGGTCAAGACACTTCTTCATCTACGTCACCTATCTATGTTTTCAAAAGAGAGTTAGATATAGCTCTTCGGGCTAACGGAATCAAGGGATATGGGGAGATAGCAGGAATGGGGTACTGATTTTGGATGATCAGCCATGATCATATTGAATGGCGGTGCTGGCTCGAAGGGCCAAATGGCCTACTCCTGCACCTAGTTTCTATGTTCTCCAGAGATGCTGCCTGACCTGCTGAGTTACACCAGCACTTTGTGTCCTTTTGACTATTTTCCCCATCCGTGACGTTCTGACATGACAAAACTTTTCCTGTCATTGGGCTGCCAAGATAACTGGTGAACACTATTTTCTGTTGGTTTGCAGAATTGGTCATAAAACTCGTCAAAGTAGGAAACTGGGAACTGAATTGTTGCCATTCTATTGATTCCATACTAAACGGAATCAATAAAGGGATCAATACTAATCACCATACAAAAATGAGAGCACAGTGGAGGAGAGCACAGCAGCTCTACCACAAATGGTAGAGCTGCTGGCTCACAGCTCCAGAGAGCCAGGTTCAATCCCGACCTCGGGTGCTATCTGTGTGGAGTTTGCAGTTCTCCCCGAATCTGCGTGGATATCCTCTGCTGTTCTCCCACATTCGAAAGACGTATGTAGGTCTCTGTAAATTGCCCATGGTGTGTAGGGAGTGGATGAGAAAGTGGGATAACATAGAACTAGAATGAACATGTGTAGGAAAGAACTGCAGATGCTGGTTTAAATCAAAGATAGACACAAAATGCTGGAGTAACTCAGCGGGACAAGCAGCATCTTTGGAGAGAAGGAATGGGTGACGTTTCCGAACGTGTTTGATAGTCACCATCCACTTGATGGGCCGAAAGGCCTGTTTCCAAGCTGTTTTTCTAAAGCTTTCTCCCAACTCTGTTACAAAAAAAAATCATTTAGGGTTTTCCTATGAGTTTCAATTTCAGCATTCACAGTTACATTTTTAATTCCAAACCTGTGAATTCATGTCAGATGTAAAAAATACATATTTCCACATTATGAGAGTTACAACCTGTACCATCATCTTAATACTGAGAGGAATGTTATACAAAAGAATAATAAATGAAAGAACGTAAGAGTCATCGAAGAAGGCTAGTGATGAGGTAGATTTTCAACAATCATTTTATTTAGAAAGAAGGTGGATGACTTTAGAAGATAATTTCTGATGTACAGGAGAACTTTATAATGGATCACATTCAGGAGAGTGTGTACAGAGCACAGAGCTGGAAGAGGGCTGTGAAGGTGCTATGGTCCTAAGCTGAGGGCAAATGTTGTAAATTAAATCAAGGTGTGAATTAAATGCCACAGGAATCCAGTGGTGACAAAAGGGACCACAGATGCTGGAACCGAGCAAAAAGCAAAGTGCTGGGGGAACTCAGCAAGTCAGACAGCATCTGTGGAGGGAATGGACAGATGAACGATCCCGACCCAAAATGTCATCTGTCGATCATCTCTATAGATACGGGCGGCACGGTGGCGCAGTGGTCGAGTTGCTGCCTCACAGCACCAGAAACCCAGGTTCAATCCTGACTACAGGTGCTGTCTATACGGAGTTGGCACGTTCTCCCTGTTACTTCATTTGTTTTCTCCGGGATCTCCGGTTTCCTCCCACACTCCAAAGACGTACAGGTGTGTTGGTTAATTGACTTCTGTAAAATTGTCCCCAGTGTGTAGGATAGAACTAGTGTATGGATGATCGTTGGTCAGCGTGGACTCGGTGGGCTGCTGTATCTCTAAACTAAACTAAAATGTTGCCTTTGCAACACTTTGTCTTTTCCTTAAGGATTCAGTTGAAGTCAAAGGAAGGATGTTTTTCTATTCTCCCCTTTGTTCATTATTTTCCCTACCACATTGTTAAAACTAACTGGTCATAGAGTCATAAAGCACGGAAACAAGCCCTTCGGCCCAACTTGCCCATGCCAACCAAGATGCCCCATCTACACCAGCCCACCTGCTGCATTTTGCCATCTAAACCTTTCCTATCCATGTATCCATGTAGTTTAGAGATACAGCGTGGAAACAGGCCCTTCGGCCCACCATGTCTGGGCCAACCATTGATCCAACCATTGTACACTAGTTCTACGTTATCCCAGTTTTGCATCCTACATACAGGGGCAGTTTACCGTAGCCAATTAACCTACAAAACTGCACATTCTTGGAATATGGGAAGAAACCGGAGCACCTGGAGAAAACCCACACGGCCACAGGAAGAACGTATAAACTCCGTACAGACAGCACCCAAAGTCCGGATCGAACCTGGGTCTCTGGCACTGCGAGGCAGCAACTCTAATACTGCGTGATTGAGTGCCGCCCTTGGAAAAATACATAGCAGCACAGACTTGACTGACAGGGAATGTCAGCTCGTGGAAAAAGTAAATTGGTGGCAATTGAAATATTTGTGGAGTCTGGGAAAAAGATTTTTGAAATAACTACAGAAAGTTCAAAATTACTTAAGTTGTTTATTATAATTTCAGACGTGTTTCATGGCTGGAGAGAGATTCCGCCACATCCCTGATCACATAATCAGAGGTAGGTTCTGGTTTTGGTATTTTGCAGCATTCACGATGAAATTAATCCTATGGGAAGTCTCCGTGTTAAAATGTCTCCACGCTTCCATGGTGAATGCACATCATCTTTTTGTGGAAGGGAGCTCTGAAATGGGAGATTATCTGCTCAGACTTCTGTCTTGGTTACAGACAGGTGACATTTTGGGTCGGGACCCATCTTCAGTCTGACCCTTCAGCTCAATTTGTCCATACTGATCACATTCATCAGTCTGAAGAAAGGTCCCGACTCAAAACATCACCTTGCCATTTCCCTCCACAGATACTGCCTGACCAATTGAGTTTGATTCATCCAGCATTTTGTGTATTACCCAAAATAAGGCTACTTTAAACAAGAGTTAGTCAGTCAGCTAACAAATGATTTCAGCCTACAATCCACACACCAAGTAGAACAGGTAGGGCAGCGCAGCTCAGCAGAGTTGCTGCCTTACAGCGCCAGAGACCCGGATCTATCCTGACTACAGGTGCTGTCTGTACGGAGTTTGTACATTCTGCCTGGAAATCCGCCTGGATTTTCTCCGGGTGCTCCAGTTTCCTCCCACATTTCAAAGACATGCAGGTTTGTAGGTTTATTGGCTTCTGTAAATTGTCCCTAGTGTGTGGATGCCAAACTGGGATAACATAGAACTAGTGTACAGGTGATCCTTGGTTGGTGTGGACCCAATAAGCCAAATGACTTTTTTCCACGCCATATCGCCAAAACTGAAAACTTAAACCAAAACTAAATAACAAAACAAAATTATAAATGAGTAACCACAGTGGTAGTGCAAAAAATGTAGTCAGTGCAACTAAAGACAGTTCATAGAAGTTCATTGTTCAGGTTAGTGTTATGCAGTGTTCAAGAGCACGATGGTTATTATTGAACCTGGTGGTCAGGGTTTTCAGACTCCTGTACCTTCTTCTCGGTGGTAGGAGTGGAATGAAAGTGCGGCCAGGGTGAGGGGGGGGGGGGGCTGTGATGATGCTGGCTGCCATCTACCTCATGAGACCCTTGGACTGTCTGTAATCAGACTTTACTGGACTTGCACTAAACGCTATTCCCTTTATCCTGTTTCTGCACACTGTGGACGGCTCAATCCTGACCTCGGAGTGCTATCTGTGTGGAGTTTGCACACTCTCTCTGTGATCACGTGGGTTTTCTCCGGGTGCTCTGGTTTTCTCTCACATCCCAAATATGTGCAAGTTTGTAGGTTGATTGTTCATAAATTCATGTTCTAGAATCAGAATTAGGCCAGATATAAGTTCATGTTCTGGGACAGAATTTAGGTCATTTGGCCCATCAAGTCTACTCCACCATTCAATTATGGCTGATCTATCTTTTCCTCTCAACCCCACTCTTCTGACTTCTCCCCGTAACTCCTGACACCCGTATTAATCAAGAGTCTGTCAATCCCCGCCTTGAAAATATCCAGTGACTTGGCCTCCACAGTGGCGATGAATTCCAAAGAATCACCACCCTCTGACTAAAGAAATTCCTCCTCATCTCCTTTCTTAAGGTATGTCCTTTTATCCTTAGACTATGGCCTCTGGTCCTGGACTCCCTCAATCTAGATTGTCCTCTGTAAAATTGCCCCTAGTGTGTTTGTAGTGGATGAGAACATGGGATAATGTAGAACTAGCATGTAAATGGGTTATTAATGGTCAGCGTGGACTCAGTGGATCGAAGGGCCTGTTTCAGTGCTGTATCTCCAAACTAAACAAACCAGATCCTTCTGAACCTTACATTTTGCTCTACCTATCTAACTTCCCCTTTAATTAATTCCCACTGTTAGCTTCAGACACTCCATGTGCAAGCAAGTTACACAGGGTTTGTTACGATGTTTTCTTCTTAAAACCTCTTAAAATATGATAAGAATATTGGTTATACGATAGATTGAACTGCATTTGTTTAGTTTAGTTTGTTGTCACGTGTAGTGAGGAACAGTGAAAAACCTTTTTGTTATAAGCTATCCAGTCAGCGGAGAGACTATATATGATTACAATCAATTGAAATAATTGTACATACACTTATAATTGTAATGTATTTAAGCATGCTAATTGTGTATAGTAAGTAATTCAAACGCTATGACTCTCCAGAGGTATTGGTTTTGGGACAGCCGTAAACTTAAAGCATGTTGACAAGGTGACATTTTGCAGCCAGCAAACGTGTGAATCTGTTTGGTATGGGGTAGGGTGCGGTAATTGTACTTTGTAGCTACCTTGATATTAGCCATCTGCTCACCCATCTCTTCTGGGTACAGTATTGGTGATGTGCATCTCTGCAAAGGCAAACATTGCAACCTCCTTAAATCTCCCTCATGCAGTGGAACCTACACTCTGCCATCTGTCTTAGCAGCACAAAGTGACGGCAAGGTCACGGCTCAGATTGAAGTCATTAACCATCAAGTCTGTGCTGGCTTTGTGCAAGTGCATTCCTGCTCCACTGCCCTCTCTCCTCACTACTGCAAATACTTCCCATTCAAGTACTCATCCGGCTCGCCTTTCAAACCAATGACTGAAATTTTCCTCCACAACCTTCCTGGCAATGCTCTCCAGATTCTAAATATTCATCGCACAAAGATAAACTTATTTCTTTGGTCCCAAGAACCAAAGTGATAATCATCTTCAATCTGTACAGGTCCATCGCCAATTTTCCGGCACCCCTTAGTTCCAGAGCTTTTCTGGATTATCCGTTTTGCCGGTCCAACAGAGGTCACAGCCTCGAAGAGGAGTCGAATGATACCGGAATGGTCCACCCAGGCCGCCGAGAGGCCGAGATACCGGCCCGCAAAGTCAGCCACGGAAGTCAGCTACGGGAATGGATCTGCCGGCTCCGGCCAGACCAGAGTTCCAGAGCCGCAGCCGCATGGGGCCAATTCGACTCGCCGACCGGCCATGGAAATGCCAATGAGGTCGAGATTGGCCGCCTCACCCGGCCTAGGCAGCACATTTTCGGGGGGACTTCTGGGGGGATTTCAAGTGCGGTCTCATGATTTGGTCTGGAATAAAGGAGGCTCTCAATTGGTATCATAAGTTTTTCATCTTTTGCCAACGGAAACATCTCTCTCTATGCACTCCCTCTTCCAAGATTTTAAATAGCTATCAGATTTTCTCAAAAAAAACCTCAGCTACAAGTACAAATCTCCCAGCCTCACCAGCCTCTCCACATTACTAAAATTTCCCATTCCAGGAAAAGTTCTATTGCATCTTCTCTAAGGCCTTTACATCTTTCTTAAAGTGTTTCTGGATTAATCATTTATTGTGGTGTCCAGAACGAGGCAGCATGTGGACGGACCAGACTTTAGACTTTGGTATTTGTATTTCTATTTGTAAACTGCGCAAAAATATGGCAACTGTGCATTTTTGGGTTGTGCAAAAGAATTTCACTGTGCTGTGCATATGTGACAATGTAGAACCATTGTTTGAAATACATTTTTCCATATTTTACTTGGTTAAGCATCCTAGAAATAAAATAGGAAAGCACAAATTGCAGGAGTAACTCAGCGGGTCGGGAGCATTGTTGGAGGGAATGGACAGGTGATGTTTTGGGTCGAGACTCTTCTGCAGACTCAAAGTGTTATGTGTCCATTTGCTGCACCGATGCAGCCTGACCTGCTGAGTTCCTTCAATTCTTTCCATTTTGTTCAAGATTCCAGCATCTGTGTAGACTCAGCGACCATTTTGCCGAACTCTTAAGCTGCCAAGGCCTACTGGGTCTCCCCATTCCTAACCATTTTAACTCCCCTTCTCATTCCCAAACTGACCTTTTTGTCCTGGCCTCCTCCATTGTCAGAGTGAGGTCACACGCAAACTGGAGGAACAGCACCTCATATTCCGATTGAGCAGTTTACAACCCAACTATATTAACATTGAATTCTCCAATTTTAGGTAACAAACCCACAAACAACCCTCTTTTTTTCCTTTTCCTTCCCCCTCTCTTCCCTGTGCCCCACCTGGAATCACATCAATTTCTTCTTTTCCCCCTCCCTGGTCCCCTTCCACCTGTATTCCTTCCTCTGGCTTCACAATTCACATCTCTCCTTATCTCACACATTTTGGCTTTTCATTTCTGGTCTTTGTCTAACCATCTGCCTATCAAACCCCCCCCCCCCCACCCCCCTTTCCCTCCTCACCTGTATCCACCTATCACTCACCAGGCATTGTCCTGCACCTCCTCTCTTCCAACTGTTTCACCCTACCCCCACCACAGTCAGACTGATGAATGGTACTGACCCCAAAACATCACCTATCCTTGTTCTCCAGAGATGTTGCCTGACCCGCTGAGTTGCTCCAGTACTTTGTGTTTATTTCTCCAGCATCTGCAGTTTCTTGCATCTCTAGTGATTCAACGATAATTTATTGTCACATGAACCTGGTTACACTGAAAAATTTGATTGTCTTTGCATACAATACACAAAGTATGCAGAGTCACCACGTTTCTGGCATCGGCAAAGTTACAAGGAACTCCTTAGAGTCCCGATGGTGCTTCTTTGTTCACCGCACCCACCCTTACCTCCCTCCCCCACCCAGGCCTTCTTTGTTCAATGGCCTGACCGCCTCCCTCCGCGGCCAGTCCTAGATGCCACTGCCTCTCCCCCTCATACGGTTCACCAGCAAGCTGGCCCTCTCCCCTCTCCTCTCCAATCATGCAGCCTTCATGCCCCAGGGAGCGCCTCCTGCAGCCGACCTTGAAGGCACGGTAGGTTAGACCTCCCCGGACCTACTCCTGCCCGCCCTGCAATGGGGCGACCAAAACTACCCAACCTAGAAACAGTGCCTGTCCCACTTTCCTTTCCCCAGTGTCAGTGGTAAATGACCCCACTCAGCGCTACACCCACCTGCTTTGGTAAAAACTGGTGAGGATGAATGGGAATTGGCTGCACAGCTACATTATTGAGGCCTCATTTAGAGCATTATGTTCAGTTTTGGTCACCCTGTTATAGGAAAGATGGAAATAGACAATAGGTGCAGGAGTAGACCATTCGGCTCTTCAAGCCAGCACCGCCATTCAATGTGATCATAGCTGATCATCCACAATCAGTTCCCCATTCCTGCCTTCTCTCCATACCCCTTAACTCCGCTATCCCTAAGAGCTCTATCTAACTCTCTCTTGAAAGCATCCACAGAACCAGCCTCCACCACCCTCTGAGGCAGAGAATTCCACACACTCACAACTCTCTGTGTGAAAAAGTTTTTCCTCATCACCGTTGTAAATGGCTTCCACTTATTCTTAAACTATGGCCCTGGTTCTGGACTCCCCCAACATTGGGAACATGTTTCCTGCCTCTAGCATGTCCAAACACTTAATAATCTTATATGTTTCAATAAAATCCACTCTCATCCTTCTATATTCCAGAGTATACAAGCCCAGCCGCTCCAATCTATCAACATATGACAGTCCCGCCATCCTGGGAATTAACCTCGTGAACCTACGATGCACTCTCTCAATAGCAAGAATGTCATTCCTCAAGTTTGGAGACCAAAATTGCACACAATACTACAGGTGTGGTCTCACTAGGACCCTGTACAACTGCAGGAGGACCTCTTTGCTCCTATACTCAACTGCCAACAAAGGGTGCAGAGAAGATATACAAGGATGTTGCCAGGTCTCGACTGCCTGAGCTATAGGGACAGGTTCAGCAGGCTAGGAGGGCAGGAGGATGAGAGTGATCTTATAGAAGTGTACAACATCATAGATCAGATAAATGCACAGAGTCTTTTACCCAGAGTATCTAGAAGCATAGGTTTGGGGTGAGTGGGGAAAGATTTAGTCGGAAGCTGAGGGTTAACATTTTTACACAAAGAGTGGTAGGTATATAGAATAAGCTGCTGGAGGAGGTAGTTGAGGCAGGTACTACCACAACATTTAAGAAACATTTAGACAGGTACATGGATATGATAGGTTTGGAGAGATATGGGCCAAACACAGGCAGGGTGGACTAATGTAGATGGGGCATGTTGGTCAGCTTGTGCAAGTTGGGCTGAAGGGTCTGTTTCCACGCTCGATGATTCTATGACAAAGGAATTTAAATTAGCTTTGAATACTGAGATTAACCATGTCACCAATTTCAGGACAATTACCTCAGCCACATATTGAGTAATTGCCTTGCCAAATCCACCTCAGAACATCTGCACTATCAAAAAACAGTGTATCACATTTTAGAGGCTTTCTGATTCTCCTGAACCTAGTTTCAGTTCTCACACCTTGGGTCACTCTCAAGTATTTTGTAACTTGGCAGTCTTTGACTTGCTTATCCTTGTCTTATGAACCAGATAATCTTTTGGTAATATGACAAGGATTCAAAAATTCCTGACCGTTGATGGCATTCATCTGTTGGACTTTGCAATGTAAGTTCTTTTAAATTGATAGAATATCCATCTATTCTAATACTTGGAGCTTTAGACTTTAGAGAGACGGAAACAGGCCCAACAGCACGGAAACAGGCCATTCGGCCCACTGAGTCCACCCCGATCAGTGATCACCCCATACATTAGCACGATCCTACACACTAGGGGCATTTACAATGTCCATTAATCTACAAACCTGCACGTCTTTGGAATCTGGGAGGAAACCAGAGCATCTGTAGAAAACCCACGCAGGTCACAGGTAGAATGTACAAACTCCGTACTGACAGCACCCCTAGTCAGGATTGGTCCCGGGTCTCTGGCGCTGTAAGGCAGCAACTCTACCACTGCACCACTGTGCCGTATCTTTTATAAACCTTCTTTAAGCTTTTTTACACAACAAGCATTTTACCTTTGCAAAGTTGTGTTAAGCAAGGAGTCATAATGCAGAGAAGAATGGTATCGAGGTTATTGTTTTAAGTAAGAAACATTGATCCTAGTTCTTCCTTCAGTGCAGATGCGATTGAGATTCTAATAAAGGATATGCATTCACTTTGTGGATAAAGCAACGACTCGCTGTGATCAGTCGTCAATAGTTTCCTCTGTCGGAAGGAATTACAGATGCTGGTTTACACTGAAGATAGACACAAAATGCTGGAGTAACTCAGCAGGTCAGGCAGCATCTCTGGAGAAAAGGAATCGGTGACTTTTTGGGTTGAGACCCTTCTTAAGACTGAGAGTCAGGGGAGAGGGAAACTAGAGGTATGAAAAGGTACAGAACAAATCAGACCTGGCATCGATGACTCCAGAAAGGTGAAGCCCACAATGGTCCATTGTTGGCTGTGGAAGAGGTGGCAATGAAGGAACACAAACAGTGGAACTAGCAGGATGACTAGGGTGGGGGAGGGACTGAGAGAGAGGGCATGCAAGGGTTACTTGAAATTTGGAGAAATCAATATTCATACTGTTCAGTTGCAAGATGCCCATTTTCTTTTCCTATCTATTCCTTTTCTCCATAGATGCTGCCTGACCCTCTGAGTTACTCCAACAGTTTGTGTCTATCAATAGTTTCCTATTGGGAAAAGCAAAGATGGGCCTGAATACTTCAAAGAAAATCTAAATAGCGAGCAACACCATTTAAAGTATGCAGCAAAGTATCAATAAAAATGCTTTACAAATCCCTGTTGCATTTATTTCTTGGCTGCTGGTTGATCAGAGGATTTATTGCACTGTAATCTCACCTGGAGCTATTGCTCAGACTGGCATCTTGTCAACTGGCAACAGTGATGCCGTTATATTAAAACCCTTGCAGTGAAAATGCTGGTTTGGTGTTTGATTATTTGAAATTGAAGGTCCCATTCAACTGGGTAAAGGCATGATGTGCAAAATTGGGATTAACAGTACGATCACTAAGCCAGTAAAACTAAAATAAATACTCTTTCAAAAACAAATAGTCACTGGACAATTTGCATGAAAATGCGAAACAGCTGACTAATTTGCATTGTTTCCTATTGACCCCCAATGAGTTGGCAGAAGATCACATTTGATTATAATCAGCCTGATGGCTGTCTTTATGCATTTGCAGTCCTGGGTCTAATTGCTAATTGGATGTAGCCTTTCAAGCCACAGTGATGATTACAATCTGACAGTGAAATATGATCCTTATGACCATATTGCTCCAGCATAGCCCTCAACTAAAAGATGATTCATGATATTTTATTCTGGTGAACTTGGATTATCTGGACAGGCCGCCGAGAACAAAGAGGGACCCAGCGTGGGGGGGGAGGGGGGGGGGTTCATCAAGAACAAAGAAGGACCATTGGGAACCACATAGAACATTTGTAACGTTGTCCACACCCTATACATGGCGACACTTTGCATACTTTGTGTATGGTATGTAAATCAAATGATTTCACTGTGACATGTCACATGTGATAATAAAGTATCAATCAATTAATCAATTGAAACATTATTGTGCAATATATTGAATACATTCACATGGTATTGTTGAGGTAAGGGTGGCACAGTGGAGCAGCTGGTGGAGCAGCTTCCTCACAGCGCAGGGCCTGGGTTCAGTCGTGCTCTCGGGTGCTGTCTGCGTGTTCTCCCTGTGACCACGGGTTTCCTCTGGGTGCTCCGGTTTCCTCCCACATCCCAAAGATGTGCGGGTTTGTAGGTTAATCGGCTGCTATAAATTGCTCCCAGTATGTAGAGAGTGCATGAGAAAGTGGGATAACATATAACTATTGTGAACGGGTGATCAATGGTCATCATGGACTCGATACTCTGAAGGGCCTGTAAGCATGCTGCATCTCTAAACTAAAACTAAACTAAATCCCTCAACATAATAATGTAGGCACAAAGTGCTGGAGTAACTCAGCGGGTCAGGCAGCATCTCTGGAGGAAAAGGATAGCTGACGATTTGGGTCAGGACCCTTCCTCATGTTGAAGAACCTGACCTGAAACATCACCTATCCACGTCCTTCAAATATGCTGGCTGTCCCACTGTGTTACTCCAGCACTTTGTGCCTATCTTTGGTATAAACCAGCATCTGCAGTTCTTAGTTTCAACATAATGATGTTGGCTATAGAACAAGCTTAACATTTTGTAAAGCTTTCACAAAACAGCTGCAGAAGCTTATAAACCAAATTCATTGACATAATAATACTAAACCCTGCAACAGGATCAAGACAGGTATGCAACAGGTTATAAAGAGTTGAGCGTGTTGTTGGTGCATCATCTGACCATTGACGAGGGGAGCTGGACGAAGTGGTTTTCCAAAGCCAGGTCAAGGTTTTGTTTGCTTTTTTTCTATATATCTGATTTACAATTCCAGCTACATTACAAACATGTGTTAATAATATGTTCCCTGCAGTTACCTCATATAATACTTGCTCTGTGTGCTTTTGAGGTTAAAAAAAGTTTTGAAGATAGAGACCCAAGATCAGAGGAAACAATAACGCGCGGGAAAAAAAGACACAAAGTGCCGGAGTAACTCAGCGGGTCAGGCAGCATCTCTTGAGAACATGGATAGGTGACGCTTCGGATTGGGACCCTTCTTCACACCGACTACAATCATCATCATTGGCGGTCACTCGAAACGAGTATGACTGTCCTCTCCTGAGGACGCCCGTGCGTGACTTTGTTTAATGGGGGGAGACTGGTGCACAGACAGCCACCACACGGTCCTTGACAGATCTGGGTCAGGATCCAGTGGCATGGAGTCCTTCGGCTGCAACCTTCATCTGCCTTCCCAGCCACTGTGACACTCCACTAAGTCAGCCATCATCCTCCGCCTTTTCCACCGTTGAGGTCTTGGTTGGATTGTTCTTACCAGGAACAAAGCTCCAGACGGCATCGCTCTCAGGATCTCAGGACCACACAAGCTTCTCCACCACGACAAGGTGACAATCCACGACAATGTGCAACATTTGTAAGGCAATTCTGAATGCTCAAGATATCACCATCTTCTTCAAAACTAGCCCAGGTTTTAAAATCTCTGCCATAGTACCTGTGTGAGGCTCAAGGGTGAACTTGATACCGAGAGTCCCAGAGTCATAGGATCATACAACACAGAAACAGGCTTTTCCGCCCAACCCACCATGCCAACCAAGGTGCCCCATCTAATTTCAATCAGGCAACTCCCATCAGGCAAGAGGAACAGAAGTGTGATGAGGCACACCTCCAGATTCAGGGACAGTTTCTTCACAGCTGTGTTCAGGCAACTGAACCATCCTCTCATCAACTAGAGTGCAGTCCTGACCTCCCATCTACCTCATTGGAGACCGTTGAACTATCTTTAATATTTAATCGGACTTTATCAGACTTCAATGTTATATCTTGCACTGAATGTTTTACCCTTTTACCCTTTATCCTTTATTGTACATAGTGAACGGCTCAATTTCAATCATGTCATCTTTTCTCTGACTGGATAGCACACAACAAATGCTTTTCACTGTAAACAAGGTGGATGCGGGGAATTCCGTAGAGTTTTGGATCATCAATGAATATACCTTGGAAAGGCTAATTTAGTGTGTGAATGAAAGATCTGAATGGTGGTGTGTGGGGTAAATATGTGAAGCCTTATATGGGTCATGATTGTTCACAGTTTATGAAAGTGAATAATAACCCAATTGTCTAAATTTGCAGAGGATGCCAAACTGTTTGGTGAGGTCACTAAGGCTAATTAATGTATAACAATTCAAAAGGCTTCAACACCAGAAAGAGGAGATTAATTTCAACAAATTACACAGAGAATAGTGAGAGGAGATGAAAGCAATGCAAATGTAAGGGATATGTTAGGTGAAAAACTGCTTGAGCTAAATCAACAGGAAAGAGATCTGGATAGGCAAATTCAATGGTGAACAGTCAAGCAAATTATAAACAGTTGGGATTAATAAGGGTACAACTTTTAAATCAAGGAACTGATGTTGAATTTTGTATAGGAACACAAGGAACTACAGATGCTGGTTTATAAAGAAGATACAAAGAGTTGAAGTAACAGCAGGTCAGGCAGATATCTCCGGAGAAGGTGGACAGGTGACATTTCAGGTTGGACTTTTCTTCAGAATTTTGTATCATGCTTCAACTAGGCCGTACCTGGGATTTTGATCTCCGTTTTATTGAAAAGATCTGGAACTGAATAGGAGTTTAATATTCCTTTGAAATCACCAGAAAGTTAATGCTGAACTAAAAGGGTTAGCTCAAGATTTGCTTTGGCGAATTAGAGAACAAGAGAGACTTCAAGGAGATCTGTAAACTTAGTTTAGTTTATTGTCACGTTGAAACGCTTGTTATTCTGTGCTGTCCAGTCAGTGGAAAGACTATACATGATTGCAAATGAGCCCATCACAGTGTACAGGTACATGGTGAAGGGAATAGCGTTTAGTGCAAGGTAAAGTCCAGTAAAATACGATTCAATATAGTCCGTGTATCTCAATGAGGTAGATAGTAACTCAGGACCGCTCTCTAGTTGATGATAGGATGGTTCAGTTGCCATATAATAGCTGGGCGAAACTGTCCCTGAATCTGGAGAGTGTTAAAGAAGGAACTGCAGATGCTGGAAAATCGAAGGTACACAAAAATGCTGGAGAAACTCAGCGGGTGCAGCAGCATCTATGGAGCGAAGGAAATAGGCAACGTTTCGGCCCGAAACGTTGCCTATTTCCTTCGCTCCATAGATGCTGCTGCACCCGCTGAGTTTCTCCAGCATTTTTGTGTACCCTGAATCTGGAGATGTGTTTTCACGCTTCTGTACCTCTTGCCTGATGGTTGAGGGGGGGAGTGACCAGGATGAGACTTGTTTCTAGATTTAGGGCATAAAGGGCATGCTGGGTCTGCACAGATTAGCTGCTTGATAAGCCATGTCCAATCTCTGCCAAACCTACTGGATTCCACATGGTTTGTAAGCATCAGCTCGGATTTAGACTATGTTGACTGGGCTTGCTGGCTTGAGATATAAGGAGAGGTTGGATAGGCTGGGATCTTTTTCCGATGAAGTGCAGAGGGCTGAGGGGTAACCTCATTGAGGTGTAGAAGATCATGAGGGGCGTGGATGAATTGAACGCTCAGTGATTTTCCCAGGATAGAGGATTCTAAAACTAGAGGATATAGGTTTAAGGTGAGAAGAGAGAGATTTAAGAGGAATCTCATGGGCAATTTTTTAACTCAGAGGGAGGTCCATATCTGCAGTGAGTTACCAGAAGAAGCTATGGAAGCAGATACACTTATGACTTTTAAAAGATACTAGACTAAGTGGGACCCATTGGGTCCCAGGTTCACACAGGAGGGCGGGTCCCCCAACGCAATATTCCACCTCTCCACCAATTCCAATATTGGTGGCCAGTGGGGGGTGGGGGGTGGGGGGAGGTTCTGGAGCGGTAGCATGGGTGTTGTGGGTCAAGTCAAGTCAAGCAAAGTGAGTGCAGGGCCAACAATCCATTTCAATCCATTTCATGTCAAGTCAATCCATTTCAAGTCAAGTCAAGTCAAGCACAGAACAGGCAGGGTCAACCAACAATACAATCCATTTGCTTTAATTTCAGGTGAGCTCAAGCAAAGTAAAGGCAAAGCAAAAGCAAAAGCACAGGGCAGGCGGGGCCAGCCAACAATACAATCCATTTGCTTTCATTTCAGGTGAGGTCAAGCAAAGCAAAGGCAAAGCAAAAGCAAAAGCACAGGGCAGGCCAAACAACTGATTTCATTTCATTAAGAGCTAACAAATCATTTATTGCAAGCACATTAAGGGTTAACCACATAAAGCACATAACCACATAAAGCACATAACCACATTACCGCATTACCACAATAAAGCGTAGACTCACAGTTCGGTAGACTCACAGTTCGGTAGACTCACAGCAGAATCAGAGTTGTGGCCTCTCCCCCATGATCTTCCAGAGTGACTGACTCACATCCAGGCATTCAGGGTTTATAGTCCTGCCCCCGCCCCCCGGAAGGGGCGTTAACTTCATCATGGTGATTGACAGGTGAGAGGACGAATCAGCTGATTTCAAGATTTTTAAAAACATTCATAACTTTTCTATTTTTGATCGATTGGAAAAATCCTCGGGGCTGCCTCAGCAGAGGAGGACTGTGAGTAACATGGGCAAAAATCATAAGGTTATATGGCAGCGTTTTTCCTAAAATCAATATACAGCGCAGACAGGAAGTGGTCAAGATGAGACTTTTAGTTATATAAGATTTTGACAGATGTATAGATTGGAATGGTTTAGAGAGACATGGGCCAAATGCAGGCAAATGGGACTCGCCTGGTACACCAATTTGGTCAGCATGGACAAGGTGGGCCAATGGGCGTGTCAGTGCTGGATAACTCTGTGATTCTACAGGAAGGAAACAGGTCCTTCGGCCCACCGAGTCCCCGCTGACCATCGATCCCCGTACACTAACACTGTCCAACACGCACACCAGGGCCAATTTACAATTTTTACCAACGCCAATTAACCGACAAACCTGTATGTCTTTGGAGTGTGGGAGAAACCCGGAGAAAACCCATGCGTTCACGAGGAGAACGTACAAACTCCGTACAGACAGCACCCATAGTCAGGATCAAACCCGTATCTCAGGGCGCTGTAAAGCAGAAATTCTACCGCTGCACCACTGTGCCATCCCTGGATCGCGAGCTGACCCACAAATCAACCTGACAGCCTTTGAAAGGAAGGGATTAGGGGCAGAACCTTATCTTCTTTCAAAGTCTGTAAAGCTTTGTTACAAAATTTCAATATTGTTGATAAGCAAAGATATTTACAATTATTTAGCAACTATTAAAATTAATTGATTCCTTTTAAAAATAACTACATGAAAACCAGTTATTAGAAAAATCAAAACTCTAATAATTAATTTAAAATATTAAATTAAATTAAGGCAAACCTAAACAAAAGTATCTTGCTTCTTTCTTGTCTCCAGAGAATCCAACAGAATAAAAACTATCCCTTCGGCCCAACCCGTCTACGACGACCAAGATGTCCACCTAAACTAATCCCATTTGTCCGTAGTGGGACATGTTGGTCGGTGTGGGAATGTTGGGCCAAAGGGCCTGTTTCCACGCTGTATGACTCTATGATTCTATGACTATATAACCTGTATGCCAATAGTCCCCTTTGCACCCATCGACTACAACCAGGTGCACTTTAGCCCATTGATATTGAACCATACACTGTGGGCCTGAGTCAGGTGCAGACCAAACAGGAAGGGGTGTTAAAGAAGGAACTGCAGATGCTGGAAAATCGAAGGTACACAAAAATGCTGGAGAAACTCAGCGGGTGCAGCAGCATCTATGGAGCGAAGGAAATAGGTAACGTTTCGGGCCGAAACCCTTCTTCAGGGGTGGTGGGTTCACTTCCCCAGAAAGATTTTAGGGAATATTTTGTTAAATAACCAGCAGCTGGTCACGATCTTGTGTCACACCTTTGTTGCTGGTTGGCAAATTATAGGCGTATGGAATTTGTTGACAGTAGTGAAATCAAATTGGGCTGCAGCCCATCTAATAACAAGCAGCATGTGTCGTGACACAGATTTGTATTACCCTTTCAGAACAAGTAGTTCCTTCTGTTTGACTAGATTGTCCCGGACATTAGAAAGTTTGCAATTGAAGGATAAAATATTCTTCTTTCGCATTTGGGTGTTTTTTCTTATTTATACATTTATGGTGATATCAGTGCTGAAGGATGGAATAATGTCATGTTTAAGGCACTCAGTGTTGGGTTTAGTGAATCTCATGCCAGTGAATGCAAGATTGCAAATCTTTCTGCCTGACTGTCAATGCACCATCCTGTTTTCAGACTTCTTTCAACCTTCATTCATATCTAAGGTCTGTGTTAAAACCACTCATTCACAATAGCCTGTTGTGTGTGGACCTACAACGATAGCACAGTGGTGAAACACTCTCTTCCCAAAGCATTGAACAAACTGAAAATTAATTGTTGGTTATTTGGAGTATTGCATGTTCTGGTTGCCCTGCTACAGGGGTGGCACAGTGGCGCAGCGGTAGAGTTGCTGCCTTACAGCGCCAGAGACCCTGGTTTAATCCTGACTACGGGTGCTGTCTGTATGTAGTTTGTATGTTCTCCCCGTGACCCCCGTTGGTTTTCTCCAGGTGCTCTGGTTTCCCCCATACTACAAAGCCATACAGGTTTGTCGGTTAATTGGCTTTGGTAAAAATTGTAAATTGTTCCTAGTGTGTAGGATAGTGTAGGATAGTGTTAGTGTATGGGGTGATCACTGGTCGGCGCGGATTTGGTTGGTTGAAGGGCCTGTTTCCACGTTGTTTCTCTAAAGTCTAAAGTCTAAATTCTAAAGACTCTGCAGTTGACCTGTTGCGGTAATAGGCAAAATGATACAGACACAGGTAGTTTCCGAAGCTGTAGTTGATTCAATCTCATGAACAAACCTATCAGAGTTCACCTCTTTGCTTGTGTATTAACACAATCCAAAGGCTTGCATGCTTAGAAATGGTGGAGGCCTTCCCGAGGTGCTACAGCCTCGTTGCCCGCCCGGAGGACCTGAAGGCTCGTCGGATGGCGGGACCCACCCGAAAGCTGGCCGGACAGCGGGACCTGGAGGGAGCTGGAGATGTCGGACACAAGGAGCAAGGGCCGGTAGGAGGGTGAATCGGGCTATTGCCTCCAGCGCCTTCAAGATTGGCTGCAGGAGGCAACCGCAGGACACAAAATGGCTGGGCGAGGAGAGGGATGTCAGTTTGTCAGTTTGTCAGTTCGTGGAAACTGCGACAGTACATCGAGAATGTGGGCCGACCAGACTTTGGACTTTGGAAATGGCACCTAAACATGGCGGCGCCTGCATGTGTAATTTCTGCAAAAATAATTTCACTGTGCAGTTGCATATGTGATAAATAAAGCACCAGTGAAACACTGAACCACTGAAGCAGCTCAGCTTTTCATCTGAAGCCCACAATTGTACTGCAGAAGGCAACACACCCAAATCGACACATACTCCACAGCTAACTATGTGTCAGTGGTGTGTTGTTTACTGCAGTTGTGAACAATTAATGGCTGTACTGCTAAAAACAGGGTCGCCTAGTTATTTATTTCATTTACAGAATGTTCTTGTTAATAATAGCCCAGAGTTCTGCTATTCCAGATGATCAGTTAAGTATCTCATCTGAGTGTAATTGTTTATGGGGTTATTGTAATTATGCACTCCAGCATTCAGTTAGGCTTGTTGTTAGGTATTGGGAAGTAAGCTTGAAGAAGAGTCTTCAGTTTGGAGTGAAACTAGTGGATTGATCTACTCCAGGTAGACCGGGTGCTTCACAGCCTGGTTCAGCAACTCCAATGCCCAGGAGTGAAGGAGATTACAATATGTGGTGGACATTGCCCGGTCCATCACGGGTACTGACCTTCCCATCATCGAAGGGATCTACAGGAGGCGCTGCCTCTAAATGGAAGTCAGCATCATCAGGGACCCAAATGGCCATGCTCTCATTTCACTCCTGCCGTCAGGAAGAAGGTACAGGAATCTGAAAACCGTGACCTCCAGGTTCAGGAACCATTGGACTCTTGAACATGAACTAAACAACAAACTACAAACTTGTTTGGTTGCATTTGGGACTTTAGGATTTTGTTTTGCGCTAATATTGTTTTTTTTAATTCATTGAACTGTTTTTTTTGGTTTATGACGTTATCTATGAGTACTGTGTATACAGCACTGTTCTGCTGCAGCGAGTAAGCATTTCATTGGTTCGTTTTTGGTACATATGACAATCAAAAGCTCTTGACTCTCTGGAGGTGAAGTTCAGCAGGGCAGATCGAAGTGCGACAGAAAACTCTGCAATCTCAAACCAAAACGTTAGCCATAGAAACCCAGGATAAAAGATCTAGACATTGTGAGACGTGTGAGCTGGGATTTGAGTAAAAGTAGGTCACTGTTCACAGCATGTTAAAGCTCCCAGGGCAGATCACAGCAGCTTCTTCTCACGTAGTCCGGAAAATAAACTTGGCAGGTCGTGTGCAATCAATCTGAGAAATTAGGAGCAATCTTAATCCTACCTACATGACGGAGAGTAGGCTGGTAAGTAATTAAAATGATCCAAAGGCATGCCCCTACCCTACCAGGAGATGACGTGTAGAATATAGAATATAGAGTTAGAGAGTCATAGAGTCACACAACGTGGAAACAGGCTCATCAGCCCAACTTGCCTACGCTGACCAACATGTCCCATCTATACTAGTCCCACCTGCCTATGTTTGGCCCATATCCCCCTAGACTTATCCTATCCATGTAATGTTTCTTAAACATTGTGATAGCAACTGTCTCTGGCAGCTCGTTCCAAACACCTACCACTCTTTGTGTTAAAAAATTAACCCTCAGGTTCCTATTAAATCTTTCCTCCACACCACCCCCACCACCCCCACCTAAACCTGCAACACGGAACAGTTCTGCACAGAAAACAGGCCCTTTGACCCCCAATGCCTATGCCAAACATAATGCCAAGACTAACTCTTATCTGCCTGCACTTAATCCATATCCTTCCATTCCCTGCTCTGGATGAGCATTTCCGAGAGTCTCTTAAATCTGCCTCCACCACTCCGAGCAGCGAGTTCCAGTCATTCACCACGGGAAATAGAGAACTTAGTAACATGATGTCAGGACAATAACCTCTCCCCCAGTGGCCACAAGATGAAGGGGCTAGTTATTGACTAGCTGCCTCAAAAAGGCAGCCAGCATTATCAGAGACACACAAGACCCTGACCACACACTAATTTCATTCCGGCCAATGGGAAGAAGATATGGGAGCCTGAAAACTGTAATCTCCAGGTTCAGGAACAGCTTCTACAGCCATTAGGCAATTAAACACTACAACCTCTAAATAAGCTCTGAACTACATAGACTTGGGAGCATTGGTTTTGCTTTTGGCACTATTTTGTTTGTTTGGTTGTTTTATGTATATATTGTAGCAGCACCTAGTGGTGGCTTGAGGCAATGCTGGCGCCGTCACCTGATCGCGGGTGTGTTTTCGCGGGCTTTTCGTTCCTCAGTTAGTCGAGCTCCACCTGTGTAGCAGGAGCTTCAAGATATTTGGCTGACCCAGCACGCGGTTGTGTTATACATTCTGTTTGTCGTTACAAATAAAAACGTATTTTACTCAACCTGCTCGTCTTGCCAAAGTGGTGACCCCGCCGGTCCGATCATGATTTTGGACCACGACAATGAATGCCGCCGCTAACCTCGACGCTCAGCCTGCCCAGCAAAACATCATGGGCCTGAAACTGCCCGTTTTCTGGGTGGTGCAGCCTCAAGTGTGGTTCGCCCATATTGATGCCCAGTTTGAACTCCGCAATATCGTCACAGACGCCACTCGCTATTTTTACGTGGTTGGGACGCTCAGCCAAGAGACTGCCACCCGTTATAAGTTGTGCTGCTGCACGTCAGAGTTTCATTGTTCTGTTTGGGACATATGACAATAAAACACTCCTGAGGAATCATGATGGAGTACATGCCCCAATCAGCTTCAATGGTGCCGAGTAGAAATGATGGAGAGCTTCTAGTTCCTTGGCATTAATATTACCAATGATTTGTCGTGGACCAACCATTTCAATACGACAGCCAAGAAGACATACCATCGCCTCTACTTCCTGAGGAGACTGAGGAGATTTGGCTGGTCTTCAATGACTCTTGCAATTTTCTTCAGATGCACCATAGAAAGCATACTATCGGGTTGCATCACAGTTTGGTTTGGTAACAGCTCTGACCAAGACTGCAAGATATTGCAGAGAGTTGTAGATATAGCCCAGTCCATGACACCGACCAGGCTTCCCACCATTGACTCTATCTACACTCCACGCTGCCTCGGAAACCAGCTAACATAATCAAGGACTTGGCCCACCCTGGTCATTCCTTCTTCTCGCCACTCCGGTTGGGCAGAAGGTACGGAAAGTAAAGTCTTAAGTACATGCCACCAATTCTTCACCTTGACTCCATTCCTTATTTTAAAAAAAGGGTGGCACAGTGATGCAGCAGTAGTGTTGCTACCTTACAGCACCAGAGACGCAGGTTAGATCTTGACGACGGGTGCTGGCTGTTTGGAGTTTGTACGTTCTCCCTGTGACCGTGTGGCTTTTCTCCCAAATTACCTCCCAAATGACGAAGGAAGGTCTCTGAAAATCCTGAGAATTGTTCTTTCTAATTGGGTGGAACAGTAGCGCAGTGGTTGTGCTACTTCCCTGCACACCAGACACCGGGGTTCGATCCTGACTACGGGTGTTGTCTGTATGGAGTTGGTATGTTCTCCCAGTAACTGCATGGGTTTTCTCTGGGTGCTCCGGTTTCCTCCCACACTCCAAAGACGTACAGGCTTGTAAAATTGTAAATTGTCCCTAATGTGTAGGATAGTGCTAGGGTATGGGTTGATTGCTGGTCGGCACGGACTGAGTGGGCCGAAGGGCCTGTCTCCACACTGTATCTGTAAACTAAAGAAGCTTGTAGGCGCGCACTGGCAGACACAGGAACAGTTTCATCCCCTCTGTTATCAGGCTTCTGAATGGTCCTTCCATAAACTAGGGTACTGTCTGATTCACATTCAGGGTCCCTTACACCTACCATGCTGTCCAAGACTACTGCAGCTGCTTTCTACCGCAGTATAACAGCTCCAAATTCCCTGCTACTGATTTCAATCTGTCCTGCTTTAAAGATCCTTCTGAATCAGAAACTTATTAATGGTGTGACTTTTTACTGACACTTGGTGAGCTAACTTTCTCACTTTCATCAATTTCCTACATAAATGCGATGTAAACTGGGTTTGGTTAATGGACTAGAATGGAATACTTTATTGTCACATGTGGCTAGGCATAGTGAAATTCTTTGCTCCGAGGTATGCAAATAGTCACCACATAAACACCGCTGACAAAGTTTCAAAGTACCCACCGCCAGCTCCTTTGTTCTCCCCCCCCCTCACGGCAGTTCCCCCACGCCGGGTCCTCCAATGTTTGCTTCTGATATGGATCTTTTGCTTTTGTACAGCGTATGCCCATTGTTTGGCTAAAGTACTGAAGTATTATGTACAACCTGATCTACAGATCAATTATAGTTAATAGTAATAAGAAACTGCATTAAACAGACTGCTTCAACATATGATTTTGTTATCAGTTATTAATCCTCCTTTCTGCCAATATTTCTATTCCTCTCGTTGTCAGAGTTTCTTATGAAAGAGAAAAGTGTGATCTGATTTCATCAAATTTTCAGTTGAGTATCCTTTTCTCATCGTTTTAGTTTGTTAATATCAGAGACACTTCTTCCATATGTTTCATCAGAAAATATTTGAATTAATTTGAATCAGTCATTGACCTTGTATGATGATGCTCTTTGAACATGAATATAATGATATTTACACTTTCTTAGAACATAATACATGGAAAACGGAACATGGAAGTTCGGAACAGCAACAGACCCTTCAGCCCACAATGCCTGTACCGAACATGATGCCGAGACCAACGCTTATCTACCTGTAGAATCAATATCTTTCCATTCCCTGCATGTCCATGTGCCCATCCAAAAGGCTCTTAAATGCCACTATTGTATCTGTCTCCATCACCACCCCCAGCAGCATGTTCCAGGCACCCACCACCCTCAGTGTAAAAAGTGAGACCACACCTGGAGTATTGTGTGCAGTTTTGGTCCCCTAATTTGAGGAAGGGCATTCTTGCTATTGAGGGAGTGCAGCTTAGGTTTACAAGGTTAATTCCCGGGAAGGCGTGACTGTCATATGCTAAGAGAATGGAGCGACTGGGCTTGTATACTCTGGAGTTTAGAAGGACGAGAGGGGATTATATTGAAACATATAAGATTATTAAGGGTTTGGACATTTTAGAGGCAGGAAACATGTTCCCGATGTTGGGGGAGTCCAGAACCAGGGCCCACAGTTTAAGAATAAAGGGTAAGCCATTTAGAACGGAGATGAGGAAACACTTTTTCTCACAGAGAGTTGTGAGTCTGTGGAATTCTCTGCCTCGGAGGGCAGTGGAGGCCGGTTCTCTGGATACTTTCAAGAGAGAGCTTGATAGGGCTCTTAAAGATAGCGGAGTCAGGGGATATGGGGAGAAGGCAGGAATGGGGTACTGATTGGGGATCATCAGCCATGATCACATTGAATGGCGGTGCTGGCTTGAAGGGCCGAATGGCCTACTCCTGCACTTATTGTCTATTGCCAAATCTCCTTTAAACTTTGCTGCTCTCACATTAAGGCAGAGGGGCAGCACAGTGAAGCAGCAGTTGAGTTGCTGCCTTACAGTGCTTGAGACCCGAGTTCAATCCTGACTATGGGTGCTGTCAGTACGAAGTTTGTGACCGTGTGGGTTTTCCTTGTGACCGTGTGGGTTTTCTGCAGGTGCACCGGTTTTCTCCCACATCCCAAAGACGTGCAGGTTTGTAGGTTAATTGGCTTCTGTAAATTGTCCCTCGTGTATAGCATAGAGCTAATGTATAGGTGATCATTGGTCTGCATGGACTCGATGGGCCTTTGAGCCTGTTTCCACACTTTATCGCTAATCTAAACGACTAAACTAAACTAAACTAGACTAAACTAATCTCAACTAAACTAATCTACTGTGCGGCATTACCTTTCACAAGTTAACATCGGCTTATTGTACTATCAGACCTCAGATCAATGTTACTTAAAATTACATCAGGCACAAAATTGCTGCAGCCAACAATGGTGTGGAAATATTTGGCACATTCTTGCAGCAGAGTTTTGTACTTAGTTTTAATGGACCCATTAACCTCCTTACTGTAAACTAGTTAACCCTTCCCTTAAACTATCAAAACAGTGATATTTGGTACACATTGTAGTATACTGTTCTGTGTTATGGGGAGTTTTTACTGTAATCTTTTCAACCCCATGTCATGCTGAGACCCAGGCGTCAACACAGGCATGCCCGATCATTGGTAATAAACTGTGTCATCGTTAGTTGCAGTATATTTTTATTTTGAGATTTACATTCCAGTTTACAGACTCTGAACTGAAGTGGTATTTGGTTTAATTTAGTTTAGTTTAGTTTAGAGATACAGCGTGGAAACAAGCCCTTCGGCCCACCGAGTCCACGCCGACCAGCAATCACCCCGTACACTAGCCCTATCCTACACACTAGAGACAATTTACAATCTTATTTAACAAAGCCAATTAACCTACAAACCTTTGCGTACTTGGAGTGTGGAAGGAAACTGGAGGTCCCGGGGAAAACCCATGCGCTCACGGGAAAAACGTACAAAGTCCGTACAGACAGCACCCGCAGTCAGGATGGAACCGGGGTTTCTGGCGCTATAAAGCAGCAACTCTACCACTGTGCCGCCGTGCTGTCCTGGTTGGAGCATGCAACCTCCAGGTTGTGGGGTTGTTTTAGATATTCATAGATATAAACACATCACAAGATAGACGTTGTATCTGCAGAATGTGACAATATCGTACTCTTTACATTTATTGAAAGATTGTGTGATCACAAACACATCTGGCGCTGAACCCAACTCGCTGTTGAGATCCCTTTTAATGTGGAATTTCAAAATTAGTTTGTAACAGCAGCAAGCCAATCTCCCTTACTTGATTTTTTTTTTCTCTCTGTTCGTCTCACTGCCACCACCAATGTTATGGTGTTAAACCCCAGTAGAACGTGACCCAAATGCATGTCGATGAAATATTGTTGGACCCACTAGAACACAAAGACCTCTTCTTTCTCAAATGAATATGTGACAAGAGCAGCCAACAATCTCCTACTTGCATAATATTATTTTTCTTCATCAGTGTTTTGCCACAAAACAGCTATTAAAGAAGTGCTGCTGATTTATTTAATTCATTAAATAATTAGCGACTTGCCACATAAAGAGGCACTATAAGATTTTTCTGTCGGAATTAAATTACCATCAGTGATTAGAAAGTGCTTGCTCTATTTGCAGCCTTTTCAGTGCTCAGCTGCGAGTTTGGGAAAATGAATCTTTAGCTGGAAAGGGCAGGATTTCCCATGGTCTGCTCACTCAATTGTGATAGTAATGATTGCTGACATCCCTGCTCATGTCAGAATGTGAATAAAGAACTCTTTCAATAATCTCCTACATACGTTAAGAAAAAAAGCATTTTTGTTTCGAAAGCATAAGATTGGATTCTCTGTATATTGTGCTCATCATCTTACTATTTTGTGGCCAGCAAATTTTAAATTCTAGGATTATAGTTTTAGGATGGATTTTGGGTTCTAGAACCATAGTCAATATATATATATATTAGGCGACCACCGAAACTAAATAATTTTAAGTGCGGTACAGTGGCGCAGTGGTGGAGTTGCTGCCTTACAGTGCCAGAGACCCGAGTTCAATCCTGACTACAGGTGCTGTCTGTGCGGAGTCTCTACGTTCTCCCTGTGACCACGTGTATTTTCTCTGGGTGCTCCGGTTTCCCCCACACTCCAAAGTCGTACAGGCTTGTAGGTTGTGTAGGAAAGAACTACAGATGCTGGTTCATACCGAAGATAGACACAAAGTGCTGGAGGAACTCAGCAAGTCAGCCAGCATCTCTGGAGAAAAAGTATGGGTGACATTTCAGGCTGGAACATTTCAGAGTCTGAAGAAGGATTCTGACCCAAAACATCACCCATCCTTTTTCTCCAGTGATGCTGCCTCACATGTTGAGTTACTCCAGCTTTGTAGATTAATTGGCTATGGTAAAATTGTAAATTGTCCCTAATGTATAGGATAGTGCTAGTATATGGGGTGATCGCTGTTCAACGTGGACTCGGTGGGCCAAAGGACTTCTGCGCTTTACCCTCTGAAGTCCAAAGTCTAAAGGCGGTTCTTAATTTTTAGATAGATTGAAATAAAGACAGAGCAGCTTAGAAAAAACATCAACACTGGACTTCAAGAAAGCAGATCTTGAGAGGATAAAATGATGAATGAAAGAAGTATAATGGAAGGAAGTTAAAATAGATAGGAGATAAGAGTGATGCATGAATGCTTTTTTCTCACATTTCAGGCAGGTACAGTACTTGGCACAATCCTGTATAACAGATAATTTCATTAGATATACATGCAAAGGATAGACACCAAAGTCGGCTGCTTTACCAGGGCAGCGTGAAGTGTAGATGGAGTCAATGGTGAGGAGTCATGTCTGTGTGATGGACTGGGCTACATCCACAATTCTACAATTTCTTGTGGTCTTGGGCAGAGCTGTTCCCAAACCAAGCGGTGATGCAACCCGACGGTATGCTTTGCATCTCGTGGGGTAAATTATGGTATCAAATATGGTGTAGATTAATTGGCTACAGTAAAATTGTATAGTGCTGGTATACGGGGTGATCGCTGGTCAGCATGAACTCGTTGGGCAGAAGGGCCTGGTTCTGCACAGTATCCTCTAAAGTCTAAAGTTGGTTCTTAATTTTTAGATAGATTGAAATAAAGACAGAGCGGCTTAGAAAAACCATCAACACTGGGCTCCAAGAAAGCAGATCTTGAGAGGATAAAATGATGAATGAAAGAATGAAAGAATCTTAAGATGAGATCTTGAAATGTTAGAAAGACCAACTTCACTGATGAATGTGCTGTACCCAGGCATCTCACAACATTAGGGGCATTTTTCATAGTCAAACAGCTTCCTAAAAAAAGGGAATAGACTGGCCAGTGAGCATGTTTAGTTTAGTTTAGTTCAGAGATACAGCGCGCAAACAAGCCCTTCATCCCACCGAGCTCGTACCAACCAGCAATCGTCCGTACACTAACACTCTCCTACAATTTCATAATTTTCACCAAAGCCAATTAACCTACAAACCTACACGTCTTTGGAGTGCAGGTGGAAACCGGAACACCAAGGGGAAACCCATGTGGTCTCGGGGAGAACATACAAACCCTGTACAGACAGCACCCGTAGTCAGGATTGACCCTGTTCTCTGGCGCTGTAAGGCTGCAACTCTACCACTCACCACCATGTCGCCACAGTTTTACAATGTAAATAGGGCCAGCTGCCTATGCTGTATGAACAGACACTGGCAGCTTGACAATGCAATGTCATTGATATCTAATGCCCAATTTCCAGCCAGACGATGGGCCTCTTAATCATGGTGCACATTGCCTGAATCCAACCAACTAAAATAGTTGGTGTTTAAAATAGGTCATGGCCAATTTATGGACCTGGACTTTTGAGTGAAATGTGCGTAGACATATCAGCTGAAGAATGTCCTGTGTTTCTAAGAATAAATTAGCATATTATTGGGATGCATCACAGCATGCTTTTGGAACAGCTCCATCCAAGACCGCAAGAAGCAGAGAATGGTGGACGCAGCCCAGACCATCACACAAACCAACCTCCCTTCCATTGACTTCATTTACACTTCACGCTGCCTCGGCAAGGCCACCAGCATAATCAAGGATGAGTATCACCCCGGTCACTCCCTCTTCACCCCTCTCCCATCAGGCAAGAGGTACAGAAGTGTGAAAATGCACACCTCCAAATTCAGGGATAGTTTCTTCACAGCTGTTAGCAGGCAACTGAACTATCCAATCAGCAACTAGAGAGCAGTCCTGAGCTATTATCTACAACACTGGAGACCCTCGGATTATCTTTAGGTAGACAAAAATGCTGGAGAAACTCAGCGGGTGAGGCAGCATCTATGGAGCGAAGGAAATAGGCCATGTTTCGGGACGAGGCCCTTCTTCAGACTGGTTCTCGGATTATCTTTAGTAGGACTTTATCTTGCACTAAAAGTTATTCCATTTATAATGTATCTGTACACTGTGGATGGCTCGATTGTAATCATGTATACATACAGTGCAACAGTACTCTCTATCAACAACTAGAGAGCGGTCCTGAGCTACTATCCTCCTCACCGGATACCCTCAGACTATCTTTGATCAGACTTTACTGGATTTTATCTTGCACTAAACATTACTCCCTTTAGCATGTATCTGTACACTATGGACGGCTGGATTGTAATCATGTATTGTCGTTCCACTGACTGGATAGCAAGCAACAAAAGCTTTTCACTGTACCTCGGTACACGTGACAATAAACAAAACTAAACTGAATATAAAGAATTAGTCATGCGGCAAATACTCAAATATTGGAGTATTGTCTGAGGTGTGATATTTGTAAAACTATCTCTTGGGCTAAAAGCAAAAAGAACTGGGCTGGAAAATAGAGTGTCTTTGTGATTATTTGTATTTTACCAGGGACACCTTTTCCAACACCACTTGAAACCAGATTGGCCATTCCTGGATTTCATTCAAACTCACCCCGTCCAGTGTGAAAGGTAGAATAACAGGCTGGCTATCTGTTAATCTGGTTGATGGCACAAGAAGTAATGTAAAACCCAAAGACTTTATTTACAAATTAAGCAATTTATAAAGAACAAAGCTGTTTCTTGATAAATGTTAAATAATAAGGAAAGGATCACAGAATCTGTGAGCAAATTGTAGTATCATTTGTCACACTATACGTTAATTGCAGGAAATATGACTGCACTGGTGTGTTAAAACCTCTGCCAGAATCATTTAAAAGCTTTTCTGACAGAGTATTGTTGGCATATGAAGAGCAGGTTGGAATCTTGTTTATTCCAGAATGAACAATGGTATTACTGTGCTTGCACCAATTTATCCAGTTTGCTTTCGACATGGGATGCCTTTGATTGCCTGGGCTGTACAAGGGTTACATGTTGCTGAATTGGTTAACTCTCTCACATCGCAGACAGTTTTATACACCACCTAGGTTGTTTCCATGCTTGCAGTACTTTTATTTAATATCCTAAAAATGTCAATTAATTTGCCTTGCATTTTAGAAATGCAGGAAGGTAATTATTGTGTTCAACTGCTAATAGATCTGCATCTCCTTAAACTGGACAAGATTGATTCAAGATTATCAAAAATATAGTGTCTGTCCATCAGAAGAGTACATAATAGATCATTTTTCCACAGGATGGAAATATCAACTACTAAAGGGCTTAGCTTTACGATGGTGGTGTTTAGGAGGCTTTTGGGTTGGCACATGGATATACAGGCAATGATGGGATATGGATTATGTGCAGGTAGTTAAGAATTTGTCTTGGCATCATGTTCAGCACAAACATTGTGGGCTGAAGGGCCTGTTCCTGTGCTCTACTGTTCTAAGTTGTATGTTCTTCTGTGTGTGAGGGGAATCATTCAAAATTGATGTACAGGACAAGTTTTTTACACAGATTGTGGTGGGTGCCTGGAACACATTGCCAGGGGTGGTGGTGGAGGCAGATTCAAGAGTAGTGTTTAAAATGTTTTTGGATAGGCAATGGAGAGATATGGATCACATGCAGGCAGATTAGAGTTTTGTCTTGGCATATTGGCACAGCAGTGGAGTTGTTGCCTTATAGTGCCAGAGTCCCAGGTTCGATCCTGACTACGGGTGTTGTCTGTACGGAGTTTGAACGTTCTCCCTGTGACCGCATGGGTTTTCCCCAGGTGATCTGGTTTCCTCCCACACTCCGAAGATGTACAGGTTGGTAGGTTGATTTGCTTTGATAAAAAATTGTACATTCTCCCTAGTGTCTAGGATAGTGCTAGTGTATGGGATGATCGCTGGTCAGCGTGGACTCGGTGGGCTGAAGGGCCTGTTTCCGTGCTGCATCTTTAAGGTCGAAAGTAAAGTTTTTAAAAAATCATGTACGGCACAATCAATGTGGGCCGAAGGGTCTGTTGTGCTTAATTGTTGTTTGAGGTTTGTTTAAGAAAATCTGGAAGCTGTTTACATGTGGTGAATGTGCTGTTACTTTTATGTGAGAACTGAGAGGTCCACGATGTTCAGAAGGTCTCCTTGTAAACCACCACAGAAGCAGCTGCTGCTTTCCTTGTGTCAACGCTGTATATTCACCTGCAATACCGCTCCCAAATTTTAAAATAGCAATCAGAAAATAATTGTTTGTCTTTCTGTCCAACCCACGATTTCTTTGAATGAAACTGCCAGCTTGTAGCATCCAGTTCCAAACCATCGAACAGTTTGTTCTGTAGATGTGAATCTGAGAGCCACACCAACACTTGGCCAAACTTAGACCCTGTGGAGAGCAAGGGGACTTTTGTCACCGTTAATGTGAGCAAGCTTCAAACACAGGTCAAAGAGGCAAATGGAAAGTGTCCTAAATAAATAAGTCATCCAAGAATCTGTTTTTCATTAATTAAAATTTGTCCTGGCAAATGAAAATGTACCATAGATGTGGGAATGCAGCTGTGAACTGCAATCGACTGAGAGTAGAAACAAGGAACTGCAGATGCTGGTTTACAGAAAATGACACAGAGTGGGTCAGGACACAAACACAAACACAGAGGACACAAACTCAGCGGGTCAGGCAGCATCCCTGGAGAACATGGAGAGGTTACATTTCGGGTTGAGGCCCTTCTTCAGACAGAATCAGTCTGAAGAAGGGTCTTGGTCCAAAATGTCACCCGTCCATGCTCTCCAGGGACGCTGCCTGACCTGCTGAGTTACTCCAACACTTTGTGTCCCTTCTTCAGACTGTTTGAAGGTGGGGGGAGAAGGAAGCTGAAAGAAAGCTCTTCCAGCTGATTACTGTTTGGAAGCAGTCCCATTTGAACAAGAAGGTTTATTATTATTACATGCACGGAGGTACAGTGAAAAACTTTGTTTTACATGCTATCCAAACAGATATATCATACATAAATACAGTCAAGTCAACTTAAGTACAATAGGCAGAGCAAAAGGGAAGATACAGAGTGCAGAATTTAGTTCTCAGCATTGTTGTGCATCAGTTCCATAGACAAAGTCCAATGTCCGCAATGGGGTAGAGGTGAATCAGATGGTACCCTAGCTTATGGAACAACTGTTCAGAAGCCTTATAACAGAAGGGGTCCTGAGTCTGGTGGCGCGCTTTCAAACCTCTGTACCTTCTGCTGGACAGGAACACGGAGAAAGACAAGTCTTTGATTATGTCGATTGCTTTTCTAAGTAGCGTGAAGTGTAGATAGAGTCAATGATGGGGATTCTGGTGTGTGTGATGGACTGGACCTCATCTACAACTCACTGTAATTTCTTAGAGTTTTGGGCAGAGCTGTTCCCAAAGCAAACTGTGAGACAGCCTGACAGGAAGCTTCCTATGGTGTATCTGTTTGTAAGTCATTGAAGATATGTTGCATTTCTTCAGTCCCCTGAGGAAGTAAAGACATTGGTGTGCCTTCCTGGCTGTCACTTCAATGTGGTTGGTCCACGACAGAACAAATGAGTAACAAAATAAAAACATTTCCAAACGGGGAAGTGCCAAAGGTAAAATGATTGTTCAATAATTGTGGATGAGGAGGACTATTTGCTTCTGAATTTCTGGAGGAAACAAAGTTCTGGAGTAACTCAGCGGGTTAGGCAGCATCGCTGGAGAATATGGATAGGTGACATTTTGGGTCGAGACCCTTCTACATATTGCCAGTGCCAGCTGGATTCTCAGCTCCGCACACCACAGAAATCTTTTTAGTTTGGAGATACTGCATGAAAACAGGCCCCTCGGCCCACCAAGTCTGCGCCGACCATCAACCACCCATACACTAGTTTTATCCTACACACTAAGGACAATTTACAGAAGCCAATTAACCTACCAACCTACACATCTTTAGAATTTGGGAGGAAACCAGAGTACCCGGAGAAATTCCACATGGTCATAGGGAGAACATGCAAACTTCACATGGACAGCACCCAAGTTCAGGATCAAACCTGGATCTCTGGTGCTGTAAGGCGACTCTACAGCTGTGCCATTGTGTCACCCTGAGTATTATCCCTACATAGTTCATGCCAACCTAGCCCAAGATAACATGGAGCAGTTGGAATGGGCAGTGCCAGTTCAGGGTTCCAATTCTGGACTGGAAGAACATAGAGCAGTACAGCAGAGGAACACGTCCTTCGGGCCTCAGTGTCTGTGCCAAACATGATACCAAGACAAAAAAATCTCATCCACCTGAATGTTTTTGTGTTTAGTTTAGAGATACAGCACGGAAACAAGCCCTTCTGTCCACCTGTCCTTTAAATGCTGTTATAGTACCAGCCTCAACTATCTCCTCTGACAGCTCGTTCCATATACCCAACATCCTCTGTGTTAAAAAGTCATCCCTCAAGTTCCTACTAAATCTTTCCCCTCCACAGATAGATATACAGTCTATCTTTCCTCTGCACACTCAGTCTGCTTCAAGGTCTTGGCTTGAAACATTGACCATCCATTTGCCTCCATAGATGCAGCTTGACCTGTTGCATCCCTCCACCGGTTTGTTTAATGCAAGAGAATTGTGAGATTTCCATATTTGATCTTATAGAGGTGTATAATTTCTGGAGGAAACAAAGAGGAATCATGAGAGGAACAGAATCGGGATGACCAGAGTGGGGGATTCGAGAACCAGAGGGCATAGGTTTAAGGTGGAAGAGTTTCATAAGCGCCTGAGGGGCAACCTTTTCACACAAAGGGTGGTGGGTGTAAGGAACGAGCTGCCGGAGGAGGTAGCTGAGGCAGGGACAATCGCAACATTTAAGAAGCAATTAGACAGGTACATGGATAGGACAGGTTTAGAGGGATATGGGCCAAACACAGGCAAGTGGGACTAGTTCAGATGGGACATGTTGGTTGGTGTGGGCAAGTTGGGCCAAAGGGCCTGATTCCACATTGTATGACTCTATGACTATGATTCTAAGCGATAATCCATCTCTCACGGGGCTACGCTTACATCTTGTAATTGGATTCTTGAAGCAATGTTTTTCAAATAACAAATGTCATCAAATAATAAATAAAAGTTACATTCACGTCATAAAGAATGAAAACAAATACCCTCCTGTTTACCCTTCACTATTGCTATTTAAGGACTGAACTCCAATGTGATTTAGAGCTACAAATACCAGCCATGAGACTAAACTCTTTGTTTGTCTCGATCCACTCTGTCCGCCTAATTTGGTCAGACTGGCCAGTGAGAATGATAAGTTTAGTTTTGAGATACAATGTGGAAACAGTCCTTTCGGCCCATTGAGTCTGGACCGATCAGTGATCACCCGTATAGTAGCTCTATTCTATACACTAGGGACAATTTACAGAAGCCAATTAACCTACAAACCTGCACGTCTTTAGCAACATAGAAACATAGAAACATAGAAAATAGGTGCAGGAGTAGGCCATTCGGCCCTTCGAGCCTGCACCGCCATTCAATATGATCATGGCTGATCATCCAAATCAGTAATATAGAGTAATATAGAACAGTTATAGAATGTTGGTGGAAACCGGAGCACCCGGAGAAATCCCACGCAGTCACAGGGAGAACGTACAAACTCTGTGCTGAGAACACCCACAGTTATGTTCAAACCCGGGTCCCTGGCGCTGTAAGGTAGCAACTCTACTGCTGTGCCAGTTCATGCCAACCTAAGCTAAGATAACGGAGCAGTTGGAATGGGCAGTGCCAGTTCAGGGTTCCAGTTCTGGACTGGAAGAACATAGAGCAGTACAGCAGAGGGACAGGTTCCTCGGACCTCAGTGGCTGCGCCAAACATGATGCCAAGACCAAAAAAAATGCATCCACCTGCATGTTTTAGTTTTTAGTTTGGAGATACAGCACGGAAACAGGCCCTTCTGCCCACTGAGTCCACAACGACCATCGATCACCCGTTCCCACTAGTTCTACATTTATCCCACTCTCTCAGCCACTCCCTACGCACAAGAGGCAACTTACTTATATCATATCTGCAATACTCAAGAGACATAAGTTCATGTTCTAGGAACAAAATAGAGCCATTTGGCCCATCAAGTCTACTCTACCTTCCAATTATGGCTCATCTATCTTTCCCTCTCAATCTCTAGCCTTCTCCCCATTATCCCTGACTCCCTTACTAATCCAGAATCTGTCCATATCCACCTTTAAAATATCTTGATTTGGCCTCCAAAGCAATCTGTGGCAATTAATTACACAGTGGCAATCTGTGGCAATTAATCGCTCCTCATCTCTTTCTAAAGGTATGTCCTTTTATTCTGAGGCTATGGCATCTGGTCCTGGACTCTCCCTCTTGTGGAAATATCCTCTCCACATTTACTCTATCTAGACCTTTCACTATTCAGTAAGCCTCCTCGTGGCGATCCCTGGAAGCGATGACGCGATGCACTCTGTGACGCGTCGGGCGACAATTCTGTCAACATGTTGGACGATGGCAGAAGCCAACAGCGAGCTACATTGTCTGACACATGAGCAAACGAACTATCCAGTAAGTTTCAGTGAAGTGCCCCCTCATCCTTCTAAACTCCAGCGGGTACAGGCCCAGGCCTAAACTCCAGAGTACAGGCAAGTACAAATACAACTCATCAAATGTTAACCCAATCATCCCTGGGTTCATTCTCGTAAACCTCCTCTGGACCCTCTCCAACACCAGCACATCCTTCCTCAGATATGGGCCCCAAGACTTAAGAATAAGGGGTAAGCCATTTAAAACGGAGATGAGGAAACACTTTTTCACACAGAGTTGTGAGTCTGCGGAATTCTCTGCCTCAGATGGCGGTGGAGGCCGGTTCTCTGGATACTTTCAAGAGAGAACTAGATAGGGCTCTTAAAGATAGTGGAGTCAGGGGATATGGGGAGAAGGCAGGAACGGGGTACTGATTGGGGATGATCAGCCATGATCACATTGAATGGCGGTGCTGGCTCGAAGGGCCGAATGGCCTACTCCTGCACCTATTGTCTATTGTCTATTGTCTAAAACTGCTTACATTACTCCAAATGTGGTCTGACCTTATAAAGTCTCAGCATTACATCCCTTTTGATTTTGTGGATACTATGATTTTCTGGATAATGCTCCTGAATTTCATATTACTGTGAACAACTCTGTTTCTTTGTCTGCTGTACCCTACACCTGAAGATGATGGCTTGCTCAATCCTGTGTGTGGATAAATATACAGAATGTGGTTAGTCCAATAACCATGAACCACTTGAATAGTTGCACGTAATTCGAGCAACATAATATCATTATCCTGAAGCTTTGGAAGCCTTTAATCACTGTGATATCTGTCAGAGCTTTGAGATGTAAACAATGTTGATATCTGAAATGCAGCTTGTTCTGCTTTATTCAACGTATCTGGGTTGACCTCATGCTCGTAAAAAACAATTGCAGTTGGGCTATGACAGTTTACAACCCAGCGGTATGAACGTTAATTTCTTGAATTTCAAGTATCTCCTGCATACATTGCCTCCCCCCCCTCTCTCTCTCTCCCCTCTCTCCCACACCAATTGTGCTACCATTTCCACTTTTACGCACCCTTGTATCACTGTCGTTAGCACATCTTCCCCAGCCAACAATGCGCCATTACGGGCTCCACCCTTCCTGAGGTCATCTCTTGCCTGACCTTATCTCGCCTACACATGACAATAAACTAAACTGAAACTGAACTGAACTGAACTGAACCTCTATCTTTCAGTGTGAAGATGGGTTCTGACCCAAAACGTTGCCTATTCCTTATCTCAATAGTTCAGTGGTTCAATTATGCTTTATTTGTCACACATGCAACTGCAGTGAAATTCTTTTTGTGTACATGACACATGCAGGCACCGCCACGATTTAGTGCCATTTCCAAAGTCCGGTGGCCCAGGTGCTCGATGTCCTGGAGCAGTTCCCGCAACATTGGGTAATCACTGTCCAACCACTACGCTCCATAGGGAAGCTTCTAATACATTTCACATAAAGCAGGCAATTGAACCGTCCTGTCATCAGCTTGGTCCTGTCACCAGAGTGCGGCCCTCATCTCCCATCTAGTTCACAAGTTCATAAATCATCGGCGCAGAATTAGGCCATTCGGCTCCTCGAGTCTACTCAATCAGGGCTGATCTATCTTTCTGTCTCAACCTCATTCTCCTGCCTTCTCCCCATAACCTTTGACACCCATACTAATCAAGAACCTGTCAGTTTTTGCTTTGGAGAGCATCCTTTTCACGTGACAATAAACTAAACCAAACTAAACTAAACAATATTCAGTGTTATTCAGTGTTATAAACTAAATTCAGCTGAAATTGATATTTACAAATATACAAGTTAATCACTTAACTTGCTGACTGTTTAAAAGTAAAGTCAAGAATAGGGTTTCAACCCATAATTGTTCTGACTCGCCGACTCATTGAGATGAACAGAGCAGAATCAGGTCCATTACATCATGCTGACCATTGCACCCATCTTAGGTAGGCACTTGGAGATGAATATGCTTTCAACTAAATCAAAGGACACAGGTAATCGCACACATCTATATATATTTAATAGATAGAAGTAATTAATAGAAGTGAAAATTATCAATAATAGGAAATTTCAAGAGTGGAGTTTGCACGTCTGTGTGGAGTTCGCATGCTCCTCCTGCGACCATGTGGGTTTTCTCCAGATTCCTCCCATATACCAAAGACACGCAGGTTTGTAAGTTAATTGGATTCTGTAAATTGTCCCTGGTATGTAGGATAGCGTATGGGGTGATTATTGCTCGGCGCGGACTCGATGGACCGAAAGGCCTGTTTCTGCATTGTATCTCTAAATTAAACTAAACTAACAAGGAAAATTGTAGACATCTCTAGAATAGTAAGATTAAACGAGAACTTACCAGTTTGAAGTTTGATCTTTATTTTATGAGGAGTTACGATGAGCGATTACGTGAAGAAGCCCCGCCAGTCCGCACGCACGTCAATCTTCAAAGCAGCGGTGTGAAATCACAGATAACAGCAGTCGAAGTAACATAGTAAGACTTGGAGAAGACTAGAACTACCAGATGACCTTTGTGATATGAGGGTTGGGAGCGGTGGGCACGTAATCGCTCATCGTAACTCCTCATAAAATAAAGATCAAACTTCAAACTGGTAAGTTCTTGTTTAATCTTACTATTTTACTTCGGAGTCACGTGAGTGATTCCGTGAAGATTTCAAAGCTCTGTGATTTCATGCCGTGAGAAACGAGTCTACACAACCACAACTGCCTCATTGACAGATGAGGGAAACATTCATAATGCATACAGACATGACATAGATTTAAAACATGCTGATGCTGTCAAATGAAGTAAAAATAATAGTAACACTTCTCATCAAGATGGAAACTATAAATAGAACGTAATATAGAGTTGACAAATACCCATGGTCTGGCAAAGGGTTATTATAAAATGTTTGGAAATTCGTTCGTTTGACCATGCTGCAGCCGTTAGGATGTGGTCCAGCGGAACGTAAATAACCCTTGCTGCTAATGTTGTAGCAGCCAGGTGGAGTGAGATCTGGAAATCAGTATCTACTCCTGCATAAATCGAACTCCGTTAATTACCTGGAAATGGACTGAACGGATACGTTCTTATAAAGTTTTTTGTAACTAACAAGCATTGTTAGTTCAGAGCCTCGAAGACTCTTGGTGACCTTGACGTATTGTTGTATATGTGTGCCCTCACATAACCAAAGGTCCCTGGGTATGCCTTGAACTATTTTGATACCTGACACCCCTTCTGCTCTGCTTACTTAAATTATAAACATAAAATATAATATATATTATTTACAGATGTAATCATCCTGTCCCGTCGTAATTATGTAGCGACTGAACCTGTTGCGCTAAAACCAGCGCCAGGAGGATAACTACCATATGAGAGCCAGCCAAAGCTAAGGACGTAGCTGGAGCCCCCTGGTGAAATGGTGTTAACACAATGTCAATATCCCATACTGCATTGTACTTGTCCTGGGAGAACTTGTGTTAAAGATATACAGGGGTGAACCCGATAGAGTGGGTCCCGTTTGCTGCAGCAAATATGATGGGAAGGCATGTTGGCACAGTTAATGGCCCTATAACTCAATTATTATCAAAAGACCATTAAAAACTGAACCCCAAAACGTCAGTAATCTGTACCGTTTTAAATGTAACATTAGCATTAAACAAAACGCTTCCCATCTCCTGAAAAAGAAATGTACTGCTTTTTTGGTGCTATCCCAGCACTCTGGAGTGAACACATACAGGGATAGGTTTGACAACCCAAGCCGTAGGGACAGTCTATTCAGAATCTGCAGAACATAAATTAATTTTATCATGCAAAGGCTGATTTCCCGAGCCACAGGCTGAACCGGCAAAGTTTACGTTTAGAATAACCGTATAAGGTTGTATTATTATTCCCTACAAAATCGGGAATCAAAGCTGCATAGGCCTATCAGACAGTAGGAAAACCTAAAGCGGGATCTCGATGACTTTATTTGAAGACCCGACTGATGAGGCAAAATGGAGGAAGACATAAAAGACCATTCCTCCTCCTTATAGCGAGAATATATCTTTTGCCACTGTTATGCCACATATTTTTTCAACCTGTGAGTAAGCATGAAAACCAACATATCGATTTTGGTGTTCCATTGAACCAGAATTTCATAAATACTGTCTGATCCAACACCCATTCTGTGTTGTCATTGATCTGTACTTGATGACACACCAGTGGCGAATGAGATTAGGTAAACTAATACAGTATACTTTTACTTGATTGCACCCATGTGACTGACATATGCTACCATCATAGTGTATCAACCTGAAGTTGAGCATGCAGATTATGCATATTCGCTCAATCACTCTTAACCCATAGAATGCACGTAGGGTCTATAGATAGTTGATACCAATAACTGAAGAATTGGTAACTCATGCAAATCTCCTCCACCTCCAAACTAGAGATGACATTCGCAATTTCCCACGTTAGAGCCATTAGCATCAGTTTGCAATATAACTTACATTTTTACTGACCAACCTACTGGAGTAATGCTGAATACTGTTTGTCCATCATTGTGACTTTGGTAGCTTCAGCTGCAAATAGCATAGGTGTGTTAACAATGACCTATATGGCACTTTAGAGTTTGCCATTTACCATGATGTCAGATCTCCCACTTTCATAGAAACATAGAAACATAGAAACATAGAAACATAGAAAATAGGTGCAGGAGTAGGCCATTCGGCCCTTCGAGCCTGCACCAACATTCAACATGATCATGGCTGATCATCCAACTCAGTATCCTGTACCTGCTTTCTCTACATACCCCCTGCTCCCTTTAGCCGCAAGGGCCACATCTAACTCCCTCTTAAATATAGCCAATGAACTGGCCTCAACTACATTCTGTGGCAGAGAATTCCAGAGATTCACCACTCTCTGTGTAAAAAATGTTTTTCTCATCTCAGTCCTAAAAGATTTCCCCTTTATCCTTAAACTGTGACCCCTTGTTCTGGACTTCCCCAACATCGGGAACAATCTTCCTGCATCTAGCCTGTCCAACCCCTTAAGAATTTTGTAAGTTTCTATAAGATCCCCCCTCAATCTTCTAAATTCTAGCTGAATCACAGCTATTATATTGCCAATTAGTCTTAACGATTAGAAGGCTGCTTTATAACAACAAGGCTGTTGTTCTATTAACTCCAATCTGTTGCCCAGGGCGGAGTCATAGCCCAATTAATAGCTAAAGGTAAATCCCAATGACCAACAAGTCTATTTGGTAACAACTTAATTTTAACTGGATAGAATTAAGAATTAACTGGAACCCAGTTTCTCAAATATAGTTTGAGACTGAAACAGTGGATTTTAGCAAAATACAGCATAAAATATCATCCAGTCAAGACATAACAAGTGTTTTTGAACTCTGAGTAGCGGTTAGAATGCTTTATTGTCATCATACTGTTATTATTGCCTCATCATAGCAATTGCCTCCTCCAAATATCTCCAATGATCGTTGTAAATGGGAATACCCTATGAAATCAGTTGTTAATCAGCCTTCTTACATAATGAACAGGCCACGCCTGCCATCATTTCGTGCTTGCCTTGAACGACAACTCTGGCCCGATTCCCGAACCTGTTTTTGCAAGACAATCCTGGCCATAATACTGAGCCTATCTGATAATTCTGACCTGTCTTAAAAAACAACTCTGGCCATAATTCTGAGCCCGTCTCGAAAGACAATTCTGGCCACAATTCTGAGCCTGCCTCGAAAGACAATTCTGCCCATATTTCTGAGCATGCCTCGAAGGCAATTCTGGCCAAAATTCTGAGCTTGCCTCAAAACGCAATTCTGGCCCAATTCCAACCTGCTTGGAATGCTAGCATTGTCCAGTTTTACATGGTTAGATGCCTCTAAATAGATGACAATGTCTTAACCATTTGTGTATTGTACAATCAAGTGTAAATATTACCAACTTGTAAGTGGTCCTTCTTAGTTGTAGAGTAGAACTGGTAGAGTGCATGGAACCTCTGGCCAGCTTTCATGCTGCCACCAGCTTCGGTGAACCGCTTACTGCCGATGAATACGTGGGGTGCGTTGTCGCCAAAACGATTGTCGTTGTTGACCTTGAATGGTCCAACAGCTTGTGCTTCGTCCTCTAGGTTTTGCCTGTTGAATAGATCTTATCTGAACAGAAGATTCGGCGGCTGGCTCTAATATCCCCCTGATAGCGGTGTTCACTGCATTGTGTTGGGATGGCAAACCTTGCTGCCAGGAATGATACCTTCATCCCTTGGGGTATGCTCCACGTCTATACCCTCAGCCTTGGCGTCAGAATTATACTGACCCGGCATGCTCTCCACCTCCAAGAGGGAGACATTAAGCAGCCCTGTTACAAGGTGCTGCTGGCGCGGGCTCTTCCATAGGCCTGCGCTGCCATAGCCTTGGCATCAACATTAAGCAGCCCTGTCCAAGGCGCTGCTGGCGCGGGCTCTCCCATAGGCCCAGCGCTGCACAGACTCAGCATGAACATAAAGCAGCCCTGTCCAAGGCGCTGCTGGCGTGGACTCTCCCATAGGCCCCCGCTGACACAACTCCTGCTTCCTGGCCAACCTGCACATTTTATACATTACCGGAGGGAACCTCCCGGCACCAGGGCTGACCGTCCTGGTTGGTTTTACCCCATCCTGGGGACTACTGCAGTCCGGGCGCCGCATTGCTGCTGGATTTCCCCTCCCCGGGAACCACAGCGTCTGGCAGTCACTGAGCATCTTAATAGTGACTGCGATCACGAACCCGAGATTCGCCAGCTACCCGCTTCCGCGGTCGGAACCGGGGTCTCCCCACAGCCCATAGCTGGTTCCCTCGTCGGCCTTCCGCGAAGTATCGGACAGGAAACCTCTGTAAAAAAGAGGTTCCTGCAAGAAATGAATACCAGGTAAGAAATACAAACTTACCTGTAGTTTAAACTTACCGCTGGCAGGACCGAGCGCCTGCCAGTCCGGTGCTTCGCCATGCGGATGACGTAATGGCGTGCGTGCGGACTGGCGGGGCTTCTTCACGGAATCACTCACGTGACTCCGAAGTAAAATTGGACATTTCCTCCACCATCCTATCAATATTAATTAGAGTGGTTAAATAATACATTTTCTGCACGGCATAGAATTTAACTACAACCTTGTAAAGGAGTGTTACTACTGATACGATGGTAAAGATTTTGCAGAGCATAAAAATATTTTTCAGGGGTATTCTCAGATTGTAAACTCCACTGGAGGGAGGGTTTCTGAGGTAGAAAGATGTTGATCAGAATTACTGTGTGTGCTGTGCCTCCAGAGATTGAAGGGTTGAATTAATGATAATCCAATTTTTGCACAGTTTGTGTTCGGGGCTGTCATTTTATTTTTGAGGAATATTTATGATTGGCAAGAATTATACCGATTATGAAATGAAAGTGTGTCATATTTTAAACAATGCTAAATTAAAATTGTAGCTGCTGGTAATCTAAAACATAATCATAAATAAATGCTGATATCCCCTAACAGGTAAGGCAGTATCTAGGGACAGAGAAATAGTTAACTTTTGCGGTCTGAGACTGGAATGATTGGACAAAGGAAATATCTAGTATCCTGTAGAAAAGAACTGCTGATGCTAGTTTACACCAGTCTGAAGAAGAGTCTTGACCCAAAATGTTACCTATTCCTTCTCTCCAGAAATATCCAGTACCAATGGAAGGTCTAGCATAGATATTCCCTTTGTCCTACCATCTTTCCCACTCCCATCTTCTCTACGACTTTAAACTAACTTTTTATTCTCTTACCCAGTGTTGATGAAGGGTCTCAGACCTGACATCATAACTCTGTTGATACAGATCAGAGGGGTTTTAGATAGGCAGATGGTTGGGAAAAGGCCAGAGATGAAAAGACAAAAAAGTGTGAGAAAAGGATAAAAGAATGGCGAATTGTGAAGCCAGAGGAGAGAATAGAGGTGGAAGGGGATGGGGACGGGGACAAAGAGAAATGGGTGTGAATGCAGGTGGGGCACAGGGAAGAGAGGGGGGTGAATAAAGGGAGCTGGTGGTTAGGTTAGTAGTTAGCTACCCAAAATTGGAAAATTCAATGTTTATGCCGTTGGACTGGAAGCTACGAGGTGCTGTTCCTCTAGTTTGTGTGTGGTCTCACCATGGCAATGGAGGAGGCCCAAGGCAGAAAATTCAGTATGTAAATGAGATGGGGAGTTAAAATGGTTACCAACTGGGAGATCCAGCAGCCCTGGAGGACCAAGTGCGAGTGTTCATCGAATAGCTGGCCTCACCACCATTCTTTCCAACCCCCCCAGCTCCACGCCACCACAATCAGTCTGAAGTAAACCAAAACATCACCTATCTATGTTCTTCAGAGATGCTGCCTGACCCACTGAATTACTCCAGTTCTTTGTGTCTTTTCTTGTAAACCAGCATCTGCAGTTCCTTGTGTCTCGACCGTACAAGACATTTGGACAGGTGAATGGATAGGAAAGGTTTGGAGGAATACGGGCCAAATGCAGGCAGGTGGGACGAAGCGTAGACAGGTCATGTTGGTCAGCATGGGCAAGTTGGGCTGAAGGACCTGTTTCTGTGCTGTGTGACTCTATGACTCTATGACTCTATAACTATTATCTCCACAGATACTGCCTGACCTGCTGAGTTTTTCTGATTTTGACGGGTGATATATGATGCTCAGTTCTATAAATCTGAGGAAGTGTCTGCTCCATTTGGGACTGAAACGTTAAAATAAAAATCACTCCAGGCTGGTAAAATTATTCTGCAGCCAATTTGCAACTGGTGCTACAGCTGTGCCCCTATCCTCTCTTTAAAGTGTGTGCAGGAAGTTTACACAATAATTTTCCGTTCAGGCTAGTGAGTTAATATTTCAGGCTGACTTTGATAACAGCTTTGGGATCAGAAGTACAAATATATAAAAGGGCCATGCTGGCATTAGGCCAAATGCTCAGTTAATCATGTTAAACACCAAACTATGCTAATTACAGACACAAAGTGCTGGAGTAACTCAGCAGGTTAGGCAGCATCCCTGCAGAACATGGATAGGTGACGTTTTGTGTCGGGATCATGATTGTGATGTGGGGAGGGGGGGAGATTGGAGGGGCAGTACAAAGCCTGGTGAGTAATGGGTGGGTACCGGTGAGAGAGGAAGGGTTGATGGGCAGATGGTTGGTCAAAGACCAGAGCTGAAAAGACGAAATGGTGTCAGATAAGTATAAGGACTCAAAGTCACTTATCCATAGGTTCAAGGAATCATACAGCATGTAAACAGGCCCTTCGGCCCAATTTACCCATGCCAACTAAGATGCCCTATCTACACTAGTCCCATCTGCCTCCATTTAGCCCATACCCTCTAAACCTTTCCTATCCAGGAACGTATACAAATGCCTTTTAAATGTTGTTATTGTACCTTAGACAATACTAACCACATATCCTCCTGACAAGAGTTAAAATAACCACCAAGTCAATCATTCTGAAGAAGGGTCCCGACCCAAAACCCCACCCATCCTTTTTTGCCAGAGATGCTGCCTGACCTACTGAGTTACTCCAGCAATTTGTGTCTATTTTCGGTATAAACCAACACCTGCAGTTCCTTACGAACCTAATCAATCAAATTTGATTTTAATCCCTCCATTTTTCAATGCTCCACCCTCATCATCCCTTCCCCCCAAACCTAACCCTCCTCACCCCCCCCCCCCCCCCCCCCCCCCCCCCCCCACCCTCACGCACACCTGTCTCCACCCCCACCTCTCATTTCATGGCTACTGGGTAAATTCAACCTGCAACTTGATATTAAAACTGTGCAGGGGAAGGTTCCCTTTTTAATCCCTAGTCTGAGCTGACACTTTTGATCGCAGGCATGTTTCAAATACTTTTCTTTACAGCCCTTCGCATAAGGAAGTGTAATTGCTTTAATCGGGGAGGTGCCTCTCACTCACGGGCATGTGTATAAATATGCTGAGACAGACTCGTCTCCTGGCCTTTTGCAACTCTCTCCCCTTGCTCTGCTGGAAGGGAAGGCTGATGCTTAAATTTCTGAACAATTGAGTCGGAAGTGATGGATCACAAAGTTCACAAGTTCATAGGAGCAAACTTAGGCCATTCGGCCCATCGTGTCTACTATGCCATTCAACCATGACCAATCCAGCTTTCGCTCTCAACCCCAAATCTCCTGCCTATTATCTGGTTATCAAATCAGATAATACTATACATAGATACAATCAAACCAAACTCAAACAAAGGGAAGATACCGAGTATATAGTTCTTGGCACTGTGGAGCATCAGTTCCAGGTACAAAGTCCAATGTTATGTTTATGTCACAGGAGCAGAATTAGACTGCCATTCAATCATGGCTGATCTAGCTTTCCCTCTTAACCCCATTCTCCTGCATTCTCCCCATAACCCCTAACACCCCTAACAATCAAGTATCTGTCAATCTCCGCCTTAAAAATACCCAATGACTTGGCCTCCACAGCCATCCGTGGCAATGAATTCCAGAGACTCACCACCCTTCCTCCTCATCTTTATTCTGAGGCTTTGATCTCTTGTCCTAGACTCTCCCACTAGTGCACACATCAACTGCACATCCTCGCTATCCAGGCCTTTCACTATTCGGTACGTTTCTATGAAGTTCCTCTCATCCTTAGAAACTCTACAATTCTGTTTAGCTGACTGCATTTTTTATACTTCTGAACTATCAGAGCACTCTAGCCTCAATCTATGCTGTTTTGCCCTCTGTCGATATGGATGCCACTGGAATTAAAGTTTGTTTGACCTTGTGTGTGGGAGAGTCTTTCAATGATAAATATTGTGATGAACCTTTCAGCAAACCACACACGGTTTACAGACACTCTGACTTGTTAAGTTTCTAAATAATCTAACCTCTGCCAGGACTCCTTTGGGAAAATCCTTCATGAAATCCTTTCAGGAATGCTGACAGCATGTTTTTGAGTCTGCATCGCCAGGCTTTCTCTACCTTACACATTCCACGTGTAAACATGTAAGCATTTGAAGAATTACAGTTGCATCGGACAGCGGAAAATCTACATGGACAAAAATTGCTCATTTCCACACACTATTATGAGAATAGAGTGCAGTTTTTCATGAGCAGATTTTGAGTCAAGTACTCACACTGGTCGCAGTTGTGTAGTCCTCACATTGTTTAGTTCAGTCCAAAAATAAAGTATTGTGTATTAAAGCAGCTTCTCTTGACTAGAGAAAGACACAAGGATACAAAGCAGAGGGATCTAGAAGGGAAGGTACATAGTTCCTTGAAAGTGGCATCACAGGTAGATAGAGTGGTCAAGAAGGCTTCCAGTACACTGGCCTTCATCAGGTACTATTACAACATTTAAAAGACACTTACTCCATGGACAGGTACAAGAATAGGAAAGGTTTAGAGGGATGTGGGCCAAACGCAGGCAGGTGGGACTAGCGTAGATGGTGCTTCTTGGTCAGCATGGACGAGTTAGGTCGAAGGGCCTGTTGCTATGCTGTACAAAGTCCGATGCCATAAATTCCACAGGAGCAGAATTAGGCCATTTGGTCCATCGGGTCTACTCCGCCAGTCAATCATAGCCAATCTAGCTTTCCCTCTCAACCCCATTCTCCCCGTAACCATTGACACCTTTACTAATCAGATGTCTGTCAATCTCTGCCTTAAAAATACCCAATTAATTCATCCTCTATGGCATAGTACATAATTCACATCAGTTAATTAAATGAGATGGCTCCCTGATTGCAGTTAAATGCTTTTTTAATGTATCAGTAATATTTCCCTTTTTTTGTTAAAATGAATCTAAAAGTCTCTTAATCACCACTGTCTGCCTCCACCACCAACCCTGGCAATGCATTCCAGGCACTCACCACTTTTTGCGTAAAAAAACTTTAAACCTAATTAGCTTAACGTTATTATGGGAAATAAATTCTGGTATTGATGTCCATTTTACCAAGTGAACTTTTGTTTTCAGTCCCAAAGGATTAATTAAGTTTCCTTTGTGATTGATTTAGTTTTGTGGTGCAGTCTGATAATCATGGTATGTGGTGTCACCTAAAATATTTTACAGTAATAAACATGTACTTGTGCAATGTATACATTCTTTATAGATTAGAGGTTTCATGATTGCAATACAAGAGCTTCATTTGTGAAGATGCAGGTCCAATAGTAGAGTGCATCTCTTGGACAAAAAAAGAATGTTTTTCCCAAGGTTGGAAATGTCATAGACTAGAGGGCATAGTTTTATGGTGAGAGAGGCGATCATTAAAGGGTATGTAACTTTAGACTTTACTTTAGACTAGAGATACAGCGCAGAACCAGGCCCTTCGGCCCACCGAGTCCGTGCCAACCAGTGATGCCCGTACATTAGCACTATCCTACACACTAGGGACAAATTACAATTTTACCAAAGCCATTTAACCTACAAACCTGCATGTCTTTGGAGTGTGGGAGGAAGCCGGAGCACCCGGGGAAAACCCGCGAGATCACAGGAGAACGTACAAGCTCTGTGCAAACAGCACACATAGTCAGGATCGAACCCGGGTCTCTGGAGCTGTAAGGCAGCAACTCTACCACTCCGCCACTGTGCCACCCCGAAGTGCGAGGAAAGTTTTTTACAAAGAACGTTTGGGATGCCTGAACGTACTGCCAGGGGTGGTGGTGGAAGCAGATGCAAGAGTGGCATTTAAAAGGCTTTTGGATAGGCACACGGATATGCGGGGAATGGAGGGATACGCATCACGTATTGGCAGATGAGATTATATTATCTTGGCATCACATTCATCACAGAATTGTGGGCTGAAGATCCTGTTCCTGTGTTATACTCTTCTTTTTTATGTACATTTCTCAGTGTCTTGGTTCAGTCACAAACATATTTCATTTGGGCAGCCGACAATTCAGCGGTGTGAATATTAATTTCTCCAATTTCAAGTAACCCTTGCACTCCCGCTCTCTCCATCTCACCCCCACCCTAGTCATCTTGCTAGTATCACTGTACTTAACCCTCTGTTGTCACCTCATCACCCCAGTGTATGGGGTGATCGCTGGTCGGTGTGGACTCGGCAGGGCCAAAGGGCCTGTTTCTGCACTGCATATCTAAAGTCTAAAGTCCAAAGTAAAGGCTGTGTTGGAGATAGTGAAGCATGATGAGGGTGCAGGCACACCTAAACCATGTGCTCCTGCCTCCTCATTATTTTAACATCCAGTTGCAGTGTTGGTTGATGCTTCAGAGGGGAAATCCTTCCATCTGTTCATAGCAGAGAGTGGCTCTGCGCTTCCTCAAAGCAGATGTCCATCTGAGAGAGTAGACAGCAGCACATGTTAATGTCCCATTCCTGATCACCAAAGGTAGCACATCCACATCGTGGGCTGCCAGCATACTGAGACAAATGGACATAAAACCTTTGGACAGAGCGAGCTTCATAACTGAGCAAGAGCTGAGTGTCAAATTTCCAGGGTGTGAAATGAGGTTCAAGAACATCTTCTTCCCAACAACCATCAGGCTCATGAACACGACAAACACTGCACGGTGGGTGGCACAGTGGTAGAGAAGCTACTTCACGGTGCCAGTGACCTGGGTTCGATCCTGAACACGGGTGCTGTCACTACGTTCTCCCTGTGACCGCGTGGGTTTTTCTCCGGATGCTCCGGTTTCCTCCCACACTCCAAAGAGGTACAGATTTGTAGGTCAATCCGCTTCAGTAAAAATTGTAAAATTGCCCCTAGTGTGTAGGATAGTGCTAGTGTATGGGGTAATCACTGGTCCACCCGGTAGGCCCAAGGGCCTGTTTCCGTGCTGTATCTCTAAAGATTTTAATAATAAAGACCAATTAGGGCGGCAAAGACGTTCAAGTTTAGTGTATGCTAGTGTAACAGGGATCGCTGGTTGAAGATTGTGATCGACTTCAGGAAGAGAAGCAGTACAGGCACCCCAGTCGACATTGCTAAGAAGATATGCCAAAGAAGAGATGGTTGAAAGCACCAAATCCTAGGGATAAATATCACTAACAATTTGTTTTGGACCAGGCACATCAAAGCTACAGCCAAGAAAGCACACCAATGTCTCTGCTTCCTTCGAAGGCTTACGAAGTTTGGCATGCCC
>CM076000.1:2124068-2217481 GCA_038087875.1 Malacoraja senta | reverse complement strand
CACACACACTTATCCTGTGGGAGGAAACCCACGCAGTCACAAAGAGAATGTGCAAACTCTATACAAACAGCACCTGAGGTCAGGATCGAACCTGGATCTCTGGCGCTGTGAGGCAGAGGCACTAACAGTGGTGCCACTGTGCTGCCCCAAGTGGGTGGAAGTGTGGGGTGAAGGGTTGTACTACTTTTAATCAACTGAACTGTCTTTTTAATGTCTACTCTCCAGAACCCAGGCACTTCAGAATTCCACACTCATTTTATATGACTTGAGTTTAGTTTATTGTCACGTGTACCAAGCTTTTGTTGCGTGCTAATATTATTGTCAGAGGAAAGACAATACATGATTACAATCGAGCCATCCACAGTGTACAGATACATGATAAAGAGGTTAACGTGAATAACGTTAGTGCAAGATAAAGTCCAGAAAAGTACGATCATAATTAGTCTGAGTCTCCATTGTGGTCGATAATAGCTCAGGACTGCTCTCTCATTGTAAGTAGGATGGTTCAGTTATCTGATAACACCTGGGAAGAAACTGTCCATGAATCTAGAGCTGTGTGTTTTCATACTTCCGTATCTCTTGCAAGATAGGAGAGGGGAGAAGAAGACGTGTCTGGGGTGCGACTCGTCCTTGATTAAGCTGCTAGCCTTGCCGAGGCAGCGTGAGGTGTAAATGGAGTCAATGGAAGGGAGGTTGGTTTGTGTGATGGTCAGGTCTGCGTCCAGAATTCTCTACAATTTCTTGTAGTCTTGGATGGATCTGTTCCCAAACCATGCTGTGTTGCACCCTGATAAAATGCTTTCTACAGCACATCTGTAGAAGTTGGTGAGAGTTGTTGGGATTTACTGATAGAGTCCAAGTTAAGCTAACCCAGAAATCTATCTAAAAGCTCGGCACAAATAACTTCCTTTAACACCAGCAGACCATTTCTCCGGTTATATTACAATGCAAAACATCTTGCTCACTCTCTTGTTGACAAGCTATCTTCCACTGCAAAACCTCAGTGAAATAGATACAGTATACCTAATTAACAGACTTTTACAAGTCACGACTTCTACGACAAAAGAGGCATGATTTTGCTTGCACCTCAAACAAAATCGATTTAGGAAGCATTTCTATTACCGAATGATGCCTTTAAAGCAAAATATTATTTTTATGTTAACGGCAATTAAAATGTATATATTACCTTTAACAAAATAAAATGTCGCTGGGAATTTCACATAAGCATTTGCAGAGTAAAGGGCCTCTCCCACTGCAGGGACCTAATTTGCGAGTTTAGAAGAGTTTAGGAGAGTTTAAAAAAGTGTCAAGGTCGTGTTGTATCGCCGAAGTAGAACACCTCCTACGACCTCCTCCGACTATGTAGAGAACCTCCTACGAATATGTAGAAGACCTCCTACGAATATGTAGAAGACCTCCTTCAATCTCCTTCGACTATGTTGAAGACTAGCTTCGACTAGCTTCAGGAAAATTGGACACCGAATAGTGGAGTGTGAAGACGACCACCTTCGGCTATCTTCGACTATACTAACACTATCTATGACTACCTTCGACTAATTTCGATTACCTTCGACTACCTTCGATTGCCTACGAATAACATGCCGACCTACTACGACCTACTTCGACTAAACCTACGAGTAAAAAAAATATCGATTTTTTTTCCATGCCGACCAATTTTTACTCACGGACAATTTTCAGCATTCTAAGAAATACTCCTCGACCAAACTGAGGCCTCGAGTATGCGGGAACTTCTCTTGAGCATGAAGGAGACTTACATAGGACCTCCTAGGACCACGTGTCGACCATGCTGCGAGTTTGAGTCGAGCGCAAACTCTTCTAAACTCGCAAATTAGGTCCCTGCAGTGGGACAGGCCCTTAAGATTCATTGTCATTTGAAGGGACAATCACAAGGCATTTTATAGCATTTAAACAGGGAACTGGGGTCTGGCCTACGGTGCCCACGTGGTCGACCACGGGAGGCATCCCCGGGGAACAAAGGTGGTAGAGCGAGGAGAGGGACGTGGTGTCCAAGGAAGGAGATGGATGGCGGCCTGCAACAGCCTGGGGCTTGCCTGGAACAGGCATCGCTCATAAGAACTGGAACACAGACTTCGAAAATGGCACCAAAACATGGCGTCTCTTGCATGTGGGCTCAGTCGACTATTTCTATACACTTGCTAATCGAGGATCATGGGTATGGCAATCCTCTGCTCGACTGTTTGTAAGATAAAGAATTTCACTCTGTTAGCACTTCGCACATGTGACAATAAAAGCATCATTGATTTTAATATATTTCTTCATGCCAAATCTTAATTGCTGATTGATTCAAAAGAATTTCAAAAAATATAAAATCTATTTAATTAATATAATTCACTCCATATTTGCCTATGCCTGGTGTAAAAGCAAAGAGATTTACCATTGCAGCATAATGTTAGCTCAACGAATAATGCAAAGAAAAAATAAAATTATTTCAAAAAGGTAAGAGTGTGGTTTGCAGCAACCATTCACTGATGTTTTCAACGAATGGAACAAAGCCAACACAGGGAAAATGAATGCAAGTTTTCACTTCTAGTTGTTCTGCCCCAGGACACCTGAAGTAGCAGGGAAGCTACAAGCTGAGGCAATGCCATGATAATCGTGCTGATTTAGTCAACAGGTCATGAATAGTTTTTCTGTAAAACTGTTTTGAAGCCCTTGTTTGGCAGTGAAAGATGAACAGTCAGCTAATCCTCTGATCTCTATGAGAGTATTGTTCCCTCTGTAATAATACTCCCAGAGTGTAGTAGGGAAGTTTACGTGGCATAAAATGTTTGACATTCTAATTACCACCTTGGTGTTGTTTGGAAAGGGAGTACATTGCCACTATCCACACTCTTACCTCACACCGATAGAACTGGAGTGTGCAACTGGGTGAAATGAAGTGCTTTTGTCAATACAGATTTAGAAGAGAGGGTGTGATTCATAAATAGTTCAATTTAATGATTCAATTCAATTCAATGACACTTTATTGCCACGTATACATAGGTACGGTTAAAATGCTTTCTTTTGCCTGTAACCCGGTAAATCATGCAGCAGACCTCACCTATGCAGTACACAAGTGTTGCCGTGTTTTGCCGCCGACAAAGTTACAAAGGTTCACCAAACAGACCCATCTACTGACTGCCACCGCACGTGGCAACAGGCCTCCAAAGATGTACAGGTTTTTCAGTTAATTGCCTTTTGTAAAATTGTAAATTGTAAATTGTCCCCGAGTGTGTAGGAAGAGTTAGATAGGGCTCTTAAAGACAGCGGAGTCAAGGGATATGGGGAAAAGGCGGGAACGGGGTACTGATTGTGGATGATCAGCCATGATCACAGTGAATGGCGGTGCGGCTCAAAGGGCCGAATGACCTACGCCTGCACCTATTGTCTATTGTCTATTGAAAGTGCTAGTGTACAGGGTGTTTGCTAGTCAGTACGAACTCGGTGAATGTTGGCTGGGCTCAAGAGCCTGAGCGATAGGAAGAGGTTGAGCAGTCTAGGATAGTAGAGGTGTACAAAATCATGGGAGGAATAGATCGGCTAGACACACAGTCTCTTGCCCAAGGTAGGGGATTCGAGAACCAGAGGACATAGGTTTAAGGTGACGGGGAATAGGTAATAGAATCCTGAGGGGTAACTTTTTTGCATAAAGGGTGGTGAGTATATGGAAAGAGCTGCCGAAGGAGGTACTATCATCACAATGTTTAAGAAATATTTAGACAGGTTTAGAGGGTTATGGGCCAAACTCAGGCAGATGGGACTAGTGTAGATGGGACATTTGGTCGGTGTGGGCTAGTTGGGCCGAAGGGCCTGGTTCCACGCTGTATGATTCTCTATGATTCTAAATCACAAAATAACAGAAACAAGTGTAATGGACAGGAATAAAGTATTGCTGTCATCTCAACATTCTGCAGCTGTAGTCACTTTTTATTTTCTAAGAAATCCAGAATGAATGTAAGACAAATTGTGGGCCTTATTTCTGACATTTACATCTATAGAAGTCCTTGGCAGCCCTTGGACTCCAAACACTTGGCAAACAGGGTGAACTTTGAAGATTTCCTCTTCAACTCCTTTCTTGTGCAAATCTTAAAAGATTGGATCAACATCTTAAAGATATTTCAAGATATCCTCCTTGCAGAAAACATGTAAATCACATTCATTACACACAAGAGTCTAAACCATGTACATTAAGTGATATTTTATTGAAATATGGTCAAATAAATGAAGAAGCAGTGGAGTGTAAAACCTATTCAAGATAGAAAGGAAGTTATTTTGGCATGGGGATATAAAGAGCCAATAAACAGGTAGCAAGATCATAATATTTTTGCTGCCCAGATTTAGCACACTATTTTGGTTCTAATTGTAGAGGTATTAAATGCAGGTATTATTCTGGAAAAGGGTGGGACGATTAATTTTCCTGCCGGTCTCAGATAAGGACTTTGACGGGATGCCCAGAGGGAGAGGCTGCTGGGCACGGACAGTGGAATGTCTGGTGCATTGACAAGCCTGCCAGCAATAACACTGACAGCAATTTGAAGGAGCATGCAACTATCCAGAGCCAACGTCCAGTTTCCCTCTCCCCCTGACTCTCAGTCTGAAGAAGGGTCTCGACCCAAAACGTCACCTATTCCTTTTCTCCAGAGGTGCTGCCTAACTCATTGAGTTACTCCAGCATGTTGTGTCTATCCTCAGTGCCACCTTTACACAGGGCTTCATGTAGGACAGTAGCCCATTCTCTTCAGCATCCATTGGCAAGTGTGTCAAGTTCCTTTGCAAGTGAAGTCAATGCTGTCCCACATCTAGGGCTGCTTTTGACACAACCTTCCACTAGCCATAACACAACTTCCCACTAACCACCACACAACATAGAAACATAGAAACATAGAAAATGTGCAGGAGTAGACCATTCAGCCCTTCGAGCCAGCACCGCCATTCAATATGATCATAGCTGATCATCCAGAATCAGTACACCTTCGCTCAGCTCGCGTGAACCAACCTACTCTCACAGTTGCTGGACAATTTAATTCTCCTTCCCATTCCTACAGAGGCCTTTCTGTCCTCGGTCTCCTTCATTGTCAGAGTGAGGCTAAATGCAAATTGGAGGAACAGCATCTCATATTTCGCTTAGGCAGCTTACAACCCAGTGGTATGAATATTGATTTATCTCACTTCAGGTAGCCCCGGCATTCCCTCTCTCTCTATCCCTCCCCCACCCAAGTCGCACTAGCTTCTCATTTTCACCCTACAAACAGCTTACAATGGCCTGTTTCCTTTATCATCATTATTTTTTTGCATATCTTTCATTCATTGTTCTTTATCTCAAGTCAAGTCAAGAGAGTTTATTGTCATGTGCCCCGGATAGGACAATGAAATTCTTGCTTGCTGCAGCACAACAGAATATTGTAAGCATAAATACAGAACAGTTCAGTGTGTCTATATAGCATAGACCATATATATACACATAAATAAACAGATAAAGTGTAATAGGCTGTTATAGTTCAGTTTGTTTGATGGCGAGTTTAATAGCCTGATGGCTGTGGGGAAGCAGCTGTTCCTGAACCTGGATGTACCAGATTTCAGGCTCCTGTACCTTCTACCTGATGGCAGCGGAGAGATGAGTGTGTGGCCAGGATGGTGTGGGTCCTTGATGATGTTGGCATCCTTTTTGAGGCAGCGACTGCGATAGATCCCTTAGATGGTGGGGAGGTCAGAGCCGATGATGGACTGGGCAGTGGTCACAACTTTCTGCATTCTTTTCCGCTCCTGAACGCTCAGGTTGTCGAAACAAGCCACAATGCAACCAGTCAGCATGCTCTCTACTGTGCACCTGTAGAAGTTCGAGAGAGTACTCTTTGACATACCGACTCTCCGTAATCTTCTCAGAAAGTAGAGGCGCTGATGTGCTTCCTTTATAATTGCATCAGTGTGCTGGGACCAGGAAATATCTTCGGAAATATGCACACCCAGGAATTTGAAGTTCTTGACCCTTACCACCATCGTCCCGTTGATATAAACGGGACTGTGGGACCCCATCCTACCCCTTCTAAAGTCCACAATCAGTTCCTTGGTTTTGCTGGTGTTGAGAGCCAAGTTGTTGTGCTGGCACCATTTGGTCAATCTCTCCATAATCAACACCTATATCTCTCGTTTCCCTTATCCCTAACCAGTCTGAAGAAGGGTCTCGACCCGAAATGTCACCCATTCCTTCTCTTCAGAAATGCTATCCAGAATCAGTACCCTGTTCCTGCTTTGTCCCCATATCCCTTGATTCCTTTAGCCCTAAGAGCTATATCTAACTCTCTCTTGAATGCACCCAGTGAATTGGCCTCCACTGCCTTCTGTGGCAGAGAATTCCACAGATTCACAACTCTCTGGCTAAAGGCTCTGTCTTACCTGTTTGCGGTCATCGGCGGTGAAGCGCGGCGTCGCCGGTAGCAGGGACCGCGCGGCAACGGCAAGAGCGCCGAGCCTATCCACTGGAGCGCCGCACGGATGCTGCGCGGGGGCCGAGTAATTCAAACACGGCGGGTCCCACGTGCTTGCGGTAAGTAAAAAAAAGGGCGGGCCGACTGCGATGACGTCGGCCCGCCGCACGTGACTCACGAGCGGCGGCTGTGGCGGCGGCCATCCTGATCGCGGCGCTGTAGCGGTGGCTGTGCCTGCGGCCGTGCCGCACACGTGCCTCACTGGCGGAGGCTGTGGCAGTGGAGGTTTGACGCACGGCGCTCGAGCCACACTGGCGGCGGCCCGTGCGGGTGGCCGTGCCGCACTCGTGCAGCACTGGTGGAGGTTGTGCGGTGAGTATATAGTTTTCGACATTGTCGGTTTTATTTTAGCACCGTGCGGTGTTGGGAACACCGCCGCACGGCCCCGGAATTGTACGTTCTCACGAGTGCACGGTCTATGGCGGCAGATTCTTCCCGTTTCGCCACCAATGACCGCAGACTCGTGAGACAGGCCTTTAAGAGTTGTGAATCTGTGGAATTCTCTGCCACAGAAGGCAGTCCTAAATGGCCTACCTCATATTCCCACTAACCGCCACACAACCTCCCACTAACTGCCACACAATTTCCCACTAACCACAACCTAAACTTCCACTAACTACAACACATCCTTCCACTAACCTCGACACAACTTCGCACTAACCAGCACACAACCTCCCACTAACCATGACCAACATCCCACTAACCACCACACAACCTTCTACTAATCACAGCCTCCCACTAACCACCATCTAACCTTTCACTAACAAAGGCCAGAGACTAAAACAGAAGATCAAAGATCAAAGGATTGAAGCCAGAGGAAGGAATGTGGGTGGAGAGGTTGGGGGGAGGTGGGAGGGAAGAAATAGGTGTGAGTTCAGATGGGGTGTAGGAGAGAGGTGGGAAGAAATGGGTGGCGTGGGGGAGAAAGTGGAGGGGGGTCGGGGGTAGTTGTTAGGAGTTATGTAAAATTGGAGAATTCAATGTCACAGATGAATTCCGTTGAGGAGAAGGACAAGAGTTTGCTGGACGAACCGGACGGAGGCGATGGCTGGAGGCCCTGCAGCAGCCTGGGGCTCGCCTGGATCGGGCACCGATTCAGGAGACCGAGCGGGGACCGGACTGGACTTTGGTGTCAAAACCTGGCAACTCTTGCAAGCGGTTTCAGTGAACCATTTCTATGCACTTGTATTAATCAGGGATTGTGCTTGGGTATGGCAATAGTTTACTGAGCATGCAGAATCTGTAGAATTCATTGCCACAAACAGTGGTGGAGGCCAAGTCAGTGGGTATTTTGAAGGCGGAGATTGACAGGCTCTTGATTAGTAAGGGTGTCATGTGTTATGGGGAGAAGGCAGGAGAATGGGGTTGAGAGTTAAAGATAGATCAGCCAAGATTGAATGGCTTGATGGGCCAAATGGCTTAATTCTTCTCCTATAACTTATGAACTTAATTTGAAGGTAATCAAAAATCCCTTTAACCAGAAACTTCATGTGAATTCACTTCTGGGAGGGTAAGCCACAAAGAATCTCATCTCAACGTCTATCATATAAACACTGATTTCACCGCAAAATCGGAAGGAATTCTATTTTAATTTTTACTCTTTTGTAAACAAATGTAAACATTTTAGTGAATGAGATGAATAGGAACTAGAAAAGGGACACGTCAGTACCACAATAAACAGACAACCTCTGAGATTAAGTGTCATCTAATCTTAGAAATGGCCACAAAAACTAACTAACATTCGAAGGAAATCCTTGTTGAACACTGTACAGGGCAATTGGAGGTGATTTATATTGATTCCCTTCAAAGTCAAATAGTAATGAAAATGCTGACTTTTAAATATTGATGTATCAAGATAAAGGAGTCACAGACCCATTGAACTGTGTGCGGAGAATTCACATCGCTTCCCAAGCCCTGGTTTATAATAACGGTAAGGCAGTTGAGCTGCTGCCTTACAGCGCCAAAGACCCAGGTTCGATCCTCACCACGGGTGCTGTCTGTACAGAGTTTGTACGTTCTCCCCGTGACCTGCATGGGTTTTCTCCGGGTGCTCCAGTTTCCTCCCACACTTCAAAGACGTACAGGTTTGTAGGCTAATTGGCTTGGTAAAATTATAAAATGTCCCTAGAACGTGTTCGTGAGCAGGGATCGCTGGTCGGCACGGACTCTGTGGCCCATAGGGCCCGTTTCCGCGATGTATCTATAAACTAAACTGAATTTTAAAATATTTTTGATCTTATGTTTGCTGCGATATTTTTCCTTTTTATATTTACCAGAATCGAATGATAAACAGCAGCTGTTACTGCTGCTGATGATTAGAAGCTTTTGTGATTTATGTAGAACTCATGGGGCAGAAGTGGACAACTGTTCACCACAAGAAGGCCCTCAACCTGAGCTCAAAAGTATTTAAACCTGATCCTTAGGCAACAGAATTAAGTCAGTTTCTCACAACACTGATGGTTTGTCATTAGCCACAGTGCACTCATAGGTAATTGATGTCAGCCTCTCTACTAATAGGTGATCATTGAGCAGTCATGTCAATGTAATTCTTGATAGCTCAGCTAAGCCTTAGGCCATCTACATGACCAAGTCATTTGCGTGTTTAATTTTTAATATATCTATCAGCTTTAAGTTTACCCAAGGTTAACCGTCAGATGTAATAACACTGCCCATTCATTAAATACTCTTAACCAAAGTCGACACACAAAACAATTTTTAGAAATTTTTAGAAACATTTTGAATAAACATCTTATTTGTCCCAAATTAAAATATAGATATAAATTACATTTTCCTGTTAGGTTAGTTTCATTTAAAAGTATTACATCATTGTTTAAGGATAAATTGAACCAACATTTTGAAATGAGAGCTTGACTCTTTAGAATTTAGATTTTACTTTAGACATTAGGGACACAGCGTGGAAACAGGCCCTTCAGCCCATAGATTCCGTGCCGACCAGTGATCACCCCATGCACTAACACTAAGGACAATTTACAATTTTTTTACCGATACCAATTTACCAAACAAACCTGTACGTCTTTGGAATGTGGGAGGAAACCAGCGCACCCGGAGAAAACCCACGCAGTCATGGGGAGAACGTACAAACTCCATACAGACAGCACCCGTGGTCAGGATCAAACCTGGGTCTCTGCTGCTGTAAAGCAGCAACTCTACTGCTGCATCTCTGTGCCGCTCAGGATAATGTCCTCAAGGGATAAAGTGTAAATGAGAAAGAGGAAATGTTCAAGAATGGTCCTTGGGGAAGACAAAGTTCTCTGATAATTCATAAAAGCCATATCACAAACTAAAACTGGAAGGGCCAGTCGGTATCGATAGTCCGACTTGGGTCCTTCGCTCCATAGATGCTGCCGCACCCGCTGAGTTTCTCCAACACTTTTGTCTACCTATCACAAACTAAATTTCATTTTCATTGAATTTCATTGTTGATTCCTAATGGACATGAGCTTATAGATACATAGATACATAGAAAATAGGTGCAGGAGTAGGCCATTCGGCCCTTCGAACCTGCACCGCCATTCAATATGATCATGGCTGATCATCCAACTCAGTATCCCGTACCTGCCTTCTCTCCATACCCCCTGATCCCTTTAGCCACAAGCTTAAGCTAAATCTAATACACATTTTGTAAAATGATCTAGTTCTGGTAAGTTGCATGAATAAGACAAATCAGGATTGTGCATGGATGGTGAAAGTTCTGGTCAATTAGAGTATTTCCAGTAAGTGGCTCAGATGCTTCTTCCTGCAATGCTGCAATTGATAGACACAAAGTGTTGGAGTAACTCAGTGTGTCAGGCAGCATCTCTGTAGAACATGGATAGGTGATGTTTTGGGATGGAACCCTTCTACAGACTGAAAGATAGGTTTGGGGGAGGGGAAAAACTGGGGTCGAGTTTTCCCACCCCCACTGCTAGCTTTCAGCCTGAAGAAGGGTCTCGACCCGAAACATCACCTATTCCTTTTCTCCAGAGATGCTGCCTGACCCGCTGAGTTACTCCAGCACTTTTCATCTATCTTCGGTTCCTGGGGGTCAACATCTCCGATGACCTCTCTTGGACCAACAATACCTCAACTCTGGTCAAGAAGGCTCACCAGCGTCTCTTCTTCCTGAGGAGACTAAAGAAGGTCCATCTGTCTCCTCGGATTCTGGTGAACTTCTACCGCTGCACCATCGAGAGCATCCTTACCAACTGCATCACAGTATGGTATGGCAACTGCTCTGTCTCCGACCGGAAAGCACTGCAGAGGGTGGTGAAAATTGCCCAACGCATCACCGGTTCCTCACTCCCCACCATTGAGTCTGTCCAAAGCAAGCGTTGTCTGCGAAGGGCGCTCAGCATCGCCAAGGACTGCTCTCACCCCAACCACAGACTGTTTACCCTCCTACCATCCGGGAGGCGCTACAGGTCTCTCCGTTGCTGGACCAGCAGGTCCAGGAACTGCTTCTTCCCTGCGGCGGTTACACTACTCAACACTGTACCTCGGTGACTGCCAATCACACCCCCCCCCGGACACTCCTCCCACCAGGATTTATTAGATTAGATTTATTTATTTACTGCTCATATCTATGTCGCTCTTCTAGGGAGATGCTAACTGCATTTCGTTGTCTCTGTACTGTACACTGCACAATGACAATAAAGTTGAATCTGAATCTGAATCTGAATCTACACATGCTGTAGGTGATTCCTGAGTCTGAGCCAAACAGCCAGTGGGAGTAGTTATAATATGGCTTATGTTACAATTGTTAATTCTTTCCTTTCACTTCTTAATGAATTACACCTGGATGGTGTAAACCATCTTCAAGCTATACTTTTCATTCTTGGTACATTGTGTCAAACTAAAAATAAAATAAAACTTTTATTTCCTACTCTAACAAGGAATGAAATAATCCTGGAATTAGGTTGTGCTTTAATTTTTTATCCAAAGTACAGAAACATTTTGGTAACTGATGGAAATAAAAGACTTGTGAAATAGTCCACAACTTTATCGACCTTAGTCTTTAGACTCTAGAGATCCAGCGTGGAAACAAGCACTTCGGCCCATCGAATCTGCGCTGACCTGTGATCACCCCATGCACTAACACTATCCTACACACTAGGGACAATTTACAGTTTTACTGAAGCCAATTAACCTACAAACCCATACTATTTGGAATGTGGGAGGAAACCGAAGCACCCGGAGAAAACCCACTTGCCACAGGGAAAACGTACAAACTCTGTACAGATAGCACCCATAGTCAGGATCGAACCCGGATCTCTGACGCTGTCAGGCAGCAAGTCTACTGCTGTGCAACAGTGCTGCCCCGTCTCAAAAGATAACCATGACCAAAGTCATAATAGATAAGCGTAGGCATCATTACCAGAATGATGCCTGGATTAGGAGGTATTAGCTACAAGGAGAATTTGGACAGACTTGCATTGTTTTATCTGGATCACTGGAAGTTGAAGGGAGACCTGATGGAAGCATATACAATTATGAGAGGCATAGATAGGATCTACAGTCTGAACCTATTTCCCAGGATGGAAATATCAAATGCTAGAAAAAAGGCGAATGAGACAAAGTTTAATGGAGATGTGCGGGGCAATTATTTTACACAGAAGGTGGTGAGTGTCAAGAACGCACTGCCGGGGGCGGTATTGTCGGCAGATGTGATAGTGGCATTCAAGAATCTTTCAGATAGGCACATACTGTACATATGCAGGGATATGGATGAAGGCAGATAAGAGTTGGTGGCACCATGGCACAGCAGTAGAGTTGCTAACTTATAGCGCCAGACACCCGGACTACATCCTGACTATGGGTACTGTCTGTATGGAGTTTGTACATTCTCCCTCTGACCATGTAGGTTTTCTCCAGGTGCTCCGGTTTCCTCCCACATTACAAAGACGTGTAGGTTTGTAAGTTTTTATTGGCTTCTGTACATTGTCCTTAGTGCGTAAGATAGAACTAGTGTTCAGATGATCGCTGATCGGTGGGCCGAAGGGCCTGTTTCTGCACTTTATCTCTAAAACTAAAAACGAAGTTAAAGTTGGTCTTGGCATAATGTTTGGCAAAGACATCATGGGCCAAAGGGCCAGTTCCTATGCTCTGTTCTGTGTTCTATGTTCTACCAGAAAATAATATTCTTTACAGAAAATGACAATTTGATGAAGTCTTTTGATATTTTATTCCAAAAGAAACAAGGAAGAAAATTGAACAGAACAGGTGACACAGATGTTTTTTTCCTAAATAGCCTCAATTGTAAGGACTCTTATTGCTTCCGTCCTTGGCCAAAAGCCAAATGAGTGTCATCCGCAACACCTGAACTGTGAGGAACTGCCGCAGATGCCTATGAGGGGAAACGCAAATGATACTTGAAACTGCAAACCATTCATGAGATGGCAGTTCCTTGTGTGTTAGGTTACCTAGGCAGTGACACGAAAGATTTTTAATACCTTGATGTCCTAACCACGATGGTAGACAAAGACGGCCTTGCCGAGATGTAGCATGAACCTCATCACCTCCTGACAATTATTTCCATCTACATGCCTTTGCCAGATTAGGGACTGCATCACCCATGACTGGCCTCATCTGTGAATATTGCTAGTCATTAATTATTGATTAATGGTGGGTGTATAGAACAAGCTGCCAGAGGAGGTAGTTGAGACAAGAACCATTGCAACGTTTAAGAAACTATTAGACAGGTACATGGATAGGAGAGGTTTAGAGGGATATGGGCCAAACGCAAGCAGGTAGGCCTAGTGCAGATGGAACATATTGGTTGGCGTGGGCAAGTTGGGCCAAAGGGCCTGTTTCCACACTCTATGACTCTGACTCCATGATTCATTTGGCATTCTATTTGATATCATCTTTTGACAGTGGATAGGACAGGTTTGGAGGTATATGGGCCAAATGCGGGCAGGTGGGACAAGTGTAGCTGGGAGATGTTGGCCGGTGGGGGCAAGTTGGGCCGAAGGGCCTGTTTCCACACTTTATCACTCTATGACTCTATGAGTGATGTATCTCCACTAACCTAAACTGTACGAGAAGTGATTTGAACTCAGTTAAGAGGGATTTCATTATAAAGGGCATATGTTTTCTCTGAGAGCTCTTCATGGTCCTGATGCACAAGGAGGGAGGAGATTGCATGCTTTTAATGAGGTGATGCACTTGAAAATGAACAGCAAAAATAAATTCAAAAACCCTGAAATTCAAACGATCATATGTAAAAAGGGCTTCTTTCTGCTCTTAATCTATTGAAGCCACATCCTTTCCTCCCTACACATTTTGTTGAACTGGTTGTGTTCCATTTTAGACAAAAAAAAGTGCTGGTGTAACTCAATGGGTCAGACAGCATCTCTGGAGAAATAGGATGGGTGACGTTTCGGGACGGGATCTTTCTTCAGACTGAAGGGAGGGAGGGAGGGGGGACCTGGAAGTGGGAATAGGCCCAAGTAGGAGGATGTGTTCAATTTGTTCCATTTTGTTGTCCTGGTTATTTTATCTGCTGTCAGATGGGGCAATGTTTCAAAATCAATGCTCCAAGGCTTCAGAGAGACAATATCTGCCATGCTGACACCAAAATAAAACATAGGAATTGCAGATGCTCATTTACAAAAAAACAACATAAAGTGCTGGAGTAATTCAACGGGTCAGGCAGCATCTCTGGAGAATATGGATAGGTGATTTTTTGGGTCAGAACCCTTCTTCAGACAAAATAAAACAGTTATAGGCACAAAATGCTGCAGGAACTCAGCGGATCAGGCAGCATCGTTGGAGAAAGTGGATGGGTGATGTTTCGGCCGAAATGTCACCTCTCCATTTTCTCCAGAGATGCTGCCTGACCCATTGAGTTACTCCAGCATTTTGTATTTACCTTTGGTATAGTCCTTCATCTGCAGTTTATTTTTATATCAAAATAAAACAGTTATCTGACTATTTAATTTTTTTCCTATATCGAGCTCTACTCGGATATGAAGCCTTGCAAACAATTCTGACAAACATATTTTTTCAATCCCTTACACTCCCAGTTAGTTCAGCAGCCGTCAGGTTAAGAGAGACATTGTAATTAACAGCACCACTTTATATTTCTGCATATGACTGTGTCCTGATTGAACTCAATCTTTGAAGCATGTATGAAACTCTGCCTAGCCCATTGTGCAGATGAAGATTTATCATCTGCCTGCACGTAAATTACATTCACAGATGAAACGAAACGTAACATTTCAAGTAGCTTTTGTGCCCAGGTTTCAAATGTGAGAAGGTTACATTTCTGGGTTTATTTATAGCCTGTTAACACTTGGGATTAAAGTCCTTTTGTTTTCCCGAAAAAAAAATACTACCAAATTGTTAATTCCCTACGCACAACCTTGTTATGCTAGGCGAGGGCATAGATTAGACTATCATCTCATTCAGGGAAGACTCACGTTGCTGTGTGATTTTTGTCATGATGTCTCTTACTGTGCTCAATAAAAGCAAGATCTTGCCACTACATTGCATCTTTCAAAACCACCAAGCATCCCAAGGCATTTCACAAGTAATTAAGTATTTGGGAATGTAATCAGAGATGCCTCCCACATTTTGCTATATTACAATCTGGTCTTTCTGAGGCCTCACAAGCAGTAAGGACATCAATGTGACAAGAACTGTATGGTTTCTCACACCTTTATATGAATACCTGGTGCTTTGATTAGCTCCGAGAAAGGTAACAATACTATTTGTATCCAGCAGCTTGCTTACCCTCAATGGTTTCTGTTTCCTTCCTTGGTTCGATAAGGTTTAGAACAACGCTTGCTTCCACCACCACATACTTTCCATAGCAAATGTCTCTGGGTCCAACTTATTCCACGAGGAATCCAACTGAATCTCCCTCTTCTCCCCTCTCCTATCAGGCAAGAGGTACCAAAGTGTGAAAACACACACCTCCAGATTCAGGGACAGTTTCTTCTCAGTTGTTATCAGGTAACTGTACCATCCTATCACCAACTAGCGTGCGGTCCTGACTTACCATCTACCTTATCAGAGACCCACAAACATTTATCGGACATTACTAGACTTTACCTTGCACCAAACATTGTGTCCTTTATCCTGTATCTGTACACTGTAGACGGCTTGATTGTAATCATGTATAATCTTTCTGCTGATTGGATAACATGCAACAAAAACTTTTCAGTGTATCTTGGTACACGTGACAATTAACTAAAATAAACTAACATAAAAGGTTGCATTTAGACAGATACATGGATAGGAGAGGTTTAGAAGGATATGGGCCAAATGCAGGCAGGTGGGACTAGTGTAGGTGGGTTAGTTTGGTCAGTATGGTCAAGTTGAGCCAAAGGGCCTGTTTCCATGCTCTATGACTCTATGCCCTCCAGTATTTGCTTTTTAATGCCCATGTTTGATTCCACATTGAGTTGTCTGATCTCAAAAATAATTGCGCTCAAATACAGGAGTAAGACATCCCATGTCCAATCCATTGACCCATAGCCACCATTTTGTCGTTTATCAACCTTGTGAATCCCATTAACCTGCCTTCTCCCTTGAGGAGTGATTCTGCACTCGGGCATTCCCAATGGGAAACTCCATTCTCAGCGAGTGCATTTTGCAAAATCATTGAAGCACAGGTCGTGATTTTCCATCCATTAGTTTTAATGAATGGAAAATCACCGCCTGCATCTTTGTGATTTCCCAAGATGCGTTCTCAACGAGCCTTGCCTTTCAGCTGGTGGTGCAGAACCACAAAATGAACCCTCAAATGTTTTAATAACCTCACTCCTCAATGAGGTGCCATGTTCCTCTGCACATCACAAATTCATTATTTCAAAAGTTCATACCTTTTCGGAGGAGAATTAGGCCATTGGCTGATGTGTCTTTTGCTCTCATCCCCATTCTCCTGTCTTCTCCCCATAACCCCCGACACCCGTACATATTATTTTACATCCATAGGTTTCTGGGCTGCTGTGTTTACAAGGATAGAACCATCCCCTATTTTGTATGTCAATCCCATTCATTATAATAGACATCTCAACCAAATCATTCCTTAAAAAGACACAAAGTACTGGACTAACTCAGCAGTCAGGCAGAATTCCACACAAGGAACTGCAGATGCTGCTTTACATAAAAAGACAATGTGCTGACCTGCTAAGTTTTGGTTTAGTTTAGGTTTCATTCAGGTTTGTAGGTTAATTGCCTTTGGTAATTGACTACTGGTGCAGACTGTACAGAGTTGGAAATTGTCCCTAGAGTGTAGGATAGTGTACGGGGATCACTGGTATGTGTGTACTCAGTGGGCCAACAGGTATGTTTCCATGCTGTGTCTCTAAACTGAACTTCAGAGATGTAGCATGGAAACATGCCCATTGGCCCACCGTGTTTACGCTGACCAGCGATCCCCATACACTTGCACTATCCTACACACCAGGGACAATTTACAGCTCTGTACACACTGTACCCGTAGCCAATTAGCCTACAAACCTGTACGTCTTTGGAGTGTGGGAGCACCCCGAGAAAATCCACGCAGGTCACGGGGAGAACGTACAAACTCTGTACAGACAACACCCGTGATCAGGATTGAACCTGGATCTCTGGCGCTGTAAGGCAGCAGCTCTACCGCTGTGCTACTGTGCCGCCCATTAGTCACTCCAGCATTTTGCATCTTTTTTTTGTGTACCAGCATCTGCAGTTCCTTGCATCTCCAAATCTTTAACCTCTTTGCCTCCAAGAAAAACAATCAAAATTTACCCACTCACTTTCAACAAAGTCTGTCCTTCTGAGAGTTATCCTGCTTAATGATCAATGCAATGCCCCTAAAGTAGGAATTTTCAAACCAAATATGTTATTCAAAGTAAGTCCATTCAGTCTAAGAAAAATGGAATGATGAGGGTCCTGAATGCTACATAGGCATATAAGATCTCGAGGGGAATAGATAGGGTAAATGCACAGTCTTTTACCCAGAGTTGGGCAATCAAACCAAAGGGCATAGGTTTAAGGTGAGAGGGGAAAGATTTAATAGAAACCCGAGGGGCATCTTTTTCACACAGAGGGTAGTGGGCATATGAAATGAACTGGCGGAAGAGGTAGTTAAGGCAGGCACTATCATCAAATTTAAATGACATTTGGACAGGTACATGGATAGGATAAGTTTGGAAGGATATGGGCCAAACACAGGCAGGTTGAACTAATGTAGATGGGACATGTTGGTCAGTGTGGGTAAGTTAGGCTGAAGGACCTATTTCCATGCTGTATGACTCTATGACTCTTTGACTTGCACTGAACTGAGACAAAAGTCGAAGTCAATGAACATAGCCAAAATCAAATAAAAGGGTTTGAAAATTTTCACCACATACAGATCATTGTTATATTACCATTCATCATTCTCACTTCATCTATAAATCTTGCCTTAATCTAGAAACAGATGTTGGCTACATTTAGTTCCTGTGTATAGCCAGTTGAAGTAAGCTAATACCAGTGCTCTGAAAAAAGTACCAGACACATTCTGCCAACAATTGCAAAAGAACTAACTCTAAGTTTGAAACATGACTGGTTGTTATTCCACCTTGTGGATTAACTGGAATTACATTTTCATTAAATGACACAACCAGGATACAGAGGCCAAGTCAATGGAATACCAAAAATGTGTTATACAGTAAACCTTTGTTAATACAGACCTCTTTATAACGGATTTTTGTTATAGCAGACTGTCTAAGAACACAGGCTGCTAGTTACATTTCCGAGGATATTGAAATTGATAAGGCATTGAAATTGACAAGCGATCCCTTCGATGGACACTTACCTCCATTAAACATTGTAACAAACAGCCTTTAATATTTTTAGCTTGCAGTAACAAAAATAAATTTTCAGCTGTTAAAATGGACTTTGTATTTGAAAACAACTCATTGTTTCAGAGTAACTGCTATGTGGTTGGAATGAAACCTTTACTTGGTTATGGTGGACAATTGACTATAACGGACACCATTCCCCCCCTACCTATGGTCCATTATAATGAGGGGTTACAGTAGTCTCTATCTAGGATATTGTAACATATTAAACACTGATCAACCCAATAAAAGGAGCCGCTTAGCTGGCTTTGTGAGTCTGGAGTGTCTGTGTCAGGAGAGCACAACGCCCAGCATAAATAGTGGAAGGACCACCTCACTTGCCAACCCACTCCTCAGCCCATCCCATCAAGCATCTCCACCCCCCATCCTTGGCATCAACTCTGACCCCCCCCCCCATCCTCCCCCCCATCGGCCTCCTCGAATCCACAGAACTGGAGTGGAAGCAATGAGAGGAATTAACTGCAGAGGTGTGTGTTTTGCAGTGTGTACATTCAACACTGCCATGCACAGGAGCGGAGGGACTGGATGTCAGCCATCCTATCACCAACTAGAGAGCATCCTTACCTACCATCTACCTCATTGGAGACCCTCAGACTATGTTTAATTCGACTTCACTGGACTTTATCTTGCACTAAATATTATTCCCCTTATGTATCTATACACTGTCGATGGCTCAATGGATATCATGCCTAGTCTATCTGCTGACTGGATAGCACGCAACATAGAGCTTTACACTGTAGCTCGGTACGCATAACAATAAACTAAACTCAATTAAACCAAGCATTTTGAGTGTTGTTGGAACTGTATTTCCACAGCAAAGTAGAAAGTTTTCTGTATAAGAGTCTCCTGTTCAGTCTTCCCTTTTCAGAGATGGCCATTGACTGGTATTCGAGGGGCTTAAAGACTGTTTACCCTTTGTCAGCCACTGTCTAAAATTTGCCTCAGTTCTACTGCTGATGAGAATTCATTACCAAAGTTGCCCAGTTCTGACCTTCTGTTGGAGGGAAGGTCATTGATGAAAATGACTGGGTCATGGAACCTGCCATGAGGAGACCCCATGGCAAAACCCTGGAACTGAACTGGTGACGGCACAGTGGTGCAGCGGTAGAGTTGCTGCCAAAACTCTAGAGTTTGAGTTATAAAGGTTGGGCTGGCTGGGACTTTAGATTCCGATTCACATGCACCAATTAAGGTCCAGTGATATTTGAGATACCATGCAGCCATACAATTAAAAGAACACAACACAATTAAAATGAACGATAGAACTTAGCATAAACATCCACCACAGTGATCACTGTGATGGAAGGCAATAAAGTTCAGTCAGTCTTCCTCCTTTTGTTCACCCGTGTTTGGGGCCTTGACCCTCCGCAGTCGCCGCTACCGACGGCCCGATGTACAAGCCCTCTCGTCGGGATGATCAAAGCTCCGACGTCAGGACGGATGGAACACACTTCGCGGCTTGGAGTGCCCAAATCGGCCACTTTCTTACCGGAGACCGCGGCTTCTCGTTGTTATAGGCCACGGGCAGGCCAGTGGTCGGAGCTCTTCTCCGGCGATCGCCTGCTGCTAGAAGCTCCAAAGACCGCGGCTTCACGATGTTAAAGTCAGCAGGCCGGTGGTCGGAGCCTTTCTTCTGGCTCTGCGATGGAAGTCCGCGCCGCACCTGCTGCTGAAGCTCTGGGCCGGTCTCCGGGAAAGGCCGCCCCAATCCAAATTGTTAGGCCACTAGGAGAAAAGTCGCATCTCCCCCGAGGTAAGTGACTGGAAATGGTTTCCCCCATTCCCCCCCCCCACTGCCCCCCCATAAAAACATACCGAGAGACATTAACACTTACATTTAGACATACTAAAAAAAACAAAAAAAGTCTAAATGACAGACAAACTGCTGGCGAGGCTGCCGCACGCCTCTTTATTCCTTGGAACACAGGATACTGAAGTGTTCTTATTGAAGTGTATAAAATTATGAAGGGAATAGATAGAGTAAATGTAGAGAGTCTTTCACCCAGGGTAGGGGAATCAAGAACCAGAGGACACAGGTTTAAGGTGAGAGGGACAAGATTTAATAGAAATCTGAGGAGCAACTTTTTCACTCAGAGTGTGGTGGGTATATGAAACGAGCTGCCAGAGGAGGTAGTCGAGGTAGGTATAATAACAACATTATTAGTTTTGTTTAGTTTAGTTTAGAGATACAGTGCGGAAACAGGCCCTTCGGCCCACCGAGTCCACACCGACCAGCAATCACCCCTTACACGAGCACTATTCTACACACGAGGGACAGTTTTGAATTTTACTGGCCAATTAACCTACAACGCTGTATGTCTTTGAAGTGTGGGAGATAATCGGAGCACCCGGAGAAAACCTACGCAGGTCACAGGGAGAACGTACAAACTCCATAAAGACAGCACCGTGGTCAGGACCGAACCAGAGTGTCTGGCGCTGTAAGGCAGCAATTATACCGCTGCACCACCGTGCCGCCCCACGGGATACTTAGGACACTTAACACTGGACACAAAGGTCACTTTGACAATGATACTTTATTGTCAGTTGTATCTAGGTAACGGCTGCATGACTCTACCGGTATCTACCTCATTAGATACCTTTGGACTACCTTTGATTGGACTTTATCTTGGCTTTATCTTGGACTAAATGTTATTCCCTTTATCATGTATCTGTACACTGTGGGCGGCTCGATTGTAATCATGTATTGTCTTTCCGCTTAATGGTTAGCACGCAACAAAGGCTTTTCACTGTACCTTGGTACATGTGACAATAAACTAAACTCAACTAAACCCAACTAACTCTATGACTCAAAAATGTGATTTTCACTTTGAGTAACAACCTGTAATAACTTCATCATGGGCCACCATAGGGGAATACGCAGCATTTTGGGGGCCCAATCTGCTATTCAAGAGCTCCGACTGTTATCTAATTTGCTGATACTGTTCAACTAGGGAGGCAGCTCCTGGCTCACGTCTCTGTAACACGATGGGTGGTGCAGTGGCTCCCTGCTAATCCAGCTCTCGCTTTTATTCACTGCGTTGGGTTTGACAGTCATTCAAATAATGAATTCTGTCGCTTCCTCTGCAGGGAAGCAGGAGAGATGCTTTACAGAATGTCATTCTGCATTTTAGAACTTAATGACACACAAGCAAACAGTTTTGAACAAGCCCCAAGGGTGAATATATATGTGTTGTGTTTACAGGAGGGGTGTTTTTCTAAATCTGAATATAATTAAAGCTGGTGGGCTTCTCCAGGGTGGTCGCTCGTATTCATTTAGTTCAGAGATTCAGTGGAGTGGACGTAGTGGAATGACACCAACCAAGGGGAGGGCATCTGCTTCCTTGCACTGGCATTGGTGTGTGCAGCGTGTGGGAGACGCAGTAACAAAAATAGCAATATTCTCCAGGGTGACTGCAATGTTACTTCAACATGCGATGAGGCTAATGCAAGCAGAGAGCTGTTGGCTCAATGCGACAATGGTAGCAATGTGGGCCGTCAACTCAGAATACCCACAAACAGATGATTAAAGTGTCTTTAATAATCACAAAGTGACGTATAGAAAATAAAACATATGTCAATTACACTCGGACCGCCAAGGCCTATTGTACCTCCCGGTTGCTAACCATTTTAACTCCCCTTCCCACACTGACCTTTCTGTCCTCGGCCTCCTCCACTGCCGGAGTGAGGCCAAACGCAAATTGGTGGAACAGCGTCTCATATTTCGCTTAGGTGATTTACAACCCAGCGGTATGAATGTTGAATTCTCTAATTTTAGGTTACTTATACAAACACTCCCCTCCCCCTCCCTCCATTCAAAGTCCATTAACCAGTTGTACAGTTTGCACCTATGTATCCCTCTTGGGATCACACTGTCCCTAGCCAACAGTTGGCCTACCAGCGAACTTCCCTGCCTGACTTCATCTGTTGCCAGCCCTGATTTGTCCTGGATGAACTTCCGCCTCTCATCTTATAGCTGTACTATCTCATGTTGGACATTTCCATGCTGGGAAAAAGATTCTGAGTATCTACCCTATCTATGCCTCTCATAATTTTATAATAATAGTAGACAACTCGTGGACCCGTTGGGTGCCCGTTGTGATGCCAGTCAAGTACAACCCGTTCAGTTATTTTAAATTCCGTCAACTGCGCACGTGCAGATACCGGGCCCGACAACCCTCCGCCAACTGCGGAGACGGGCCCGGCATCGTGGGAGCGCACTGCTGTTCACATTAGAAAGTTAATTAAAGTTTATAAAGGGAATTACTTTGTAAAATTGAACAAAACTTAATATTGCACACCGCAGGCGAATGGTGAGTAAGGCGGCACTAAAATGATTGTGCGGTCGTGTACCGTTTTGGTTGTATTTCAAGAACATACATACATACAAGATGAGAGTTATAGTTATATACTAGACCAAGTAGGACCCATTGGGCCCCGTCCCCCAACACGCGGAGACAGGCGTCGGCCGGAGCAAATCACCCCTATGACCCCCCACAGGGAAAATTCTGGAATTTACAGAGGCAATCAATAATTCCCACGTAGGGGGCAGAAGGGGGTGGGAGGTGGGGAGTATCACCCCCCCACCCCCATGAAAAACCTCCCAAGAAATCTTGTTTTTTTAAATCCCAGATTTGCTGCTAAATGAGATTCCATTGTGATATACCCATTCCCACAAGCAGAGGGGAGGGAGGGGGGGGTGTGGGTGGGTGTGGGTGTGGGTGGGGGTGGGGGTGGGGGTGGGGGTGTGGGTGTGTGTGTGTGTGTGTGTGTGTGTATGTGTGTATGTGTGTCTCTCTCTCTCTATATATATAGTCCTACTTGGTCTAGTATATATACCCGTTGGGTCCCATGTTCACATGGGAGGGCTGGTCCCCCGACGCAATATTCCACCTCAACACCAATTGCAATATTGGTGGCCAGTGGGGGTGGGGGGGTGGCTTTCTAGAGTGCTGGTATGTGTGTTGTTGGCTGCAGGGACTACTGGTCTCCAGAGGGCTAGTATGGACATTGTCGGCCAAATGGATTATTGGGCTGGCAGCTCAGTCCCTCAAGCCTGATGTGCTGGCAGCTCACTCACGGCTGGTGGGCTGGCAATTGACTCACGGCTATTCCTTGAAATTCCATTTCAAGCAGAGTGCAAGGCCACCAAATTCAAATCTATTTTCCTACCAATTCAAGCAGGGTGCAAGGCCACCAAATTCAGGTTCAGTTTCCTACCACTTCAAGCAGAGTGCAAGGCCACCGAATTCAAGTGCAGTTTCATACCATTTCAAGGAGAGTGCAAGGCCGCCAAATTCAAATGCAGTTTCATGCCATTTCATGCAGGGTGCAACAACACCACATTCAAATGCAGTTTCATACCATTTCGTGCAAGGTCACCACATTCAAATGCAGTTTCATACTATTTCAAGCAGGGTGAAACCACCATAAAAACCACCATAAAAACCACCATAAAACCACACAAAACACCACTCACAGTTCAATAGACATTCAGTGTGTTCAGTTGATTCACAGCTCAGACAGAGTCGTGACCTCTCCCTCCCCCACCATGCAGAGACTGAGCCACACCCACACTTCCGGGTTTTATAATCCCTCCCCCTCCCACCGGAAAAGGTGTGGCCTTCATGGCGTGATTGACAGGAGAGAGATTCTCAACATTTTTATTTTTTTTTAAATATTTGTATTTTATTAGAAGTAAGTACAATTGTATACAATCATATTTTCATAATGCATATTATGTACAGCTTCTTATTTTTATAATAAAGGAGAAAAAGAAAAAGTTAGATAATGAAAAATAGAAAAATGTGAGATATATAGTGTGAAAAAGAAAAATAGAGTGAAAGAAGAAAATTAAGAAATAGAAAATAGAAAAAATAAAATAAAAGAAGAAAAAAAAAAAAGTAAGGAGATCTTATTTATAATCTTGATCATCCCTCGCCCAGTCACGAATTAGCTTTTACAATTGTGTTGCACCACATGATTCCAAAAAGACGACAAATGGAGACAACTCGTTGTGAATTGGTCAAATTTATCTATTAGGAGAAATCGCATTTCCTCAAGATGTGCGGTGTCCAACATACTTGCAATCCACATTTTGAGCGTTGGTATTGGTGTATTTTCCCAAAATTTCAATATTAATTTTTTTGCTATTATTAAACCATAATTAAAAAATAATTTTTGAGATGGATTCAATTTATTCCCATCTGCTATTACCCCAAATATAATCAATTCATTATTAGGTTCCATTTTTATCTTAAATAATTTTGTGAATATTTCAAAAATATCACTCCAAAATCTATGAAGTTTTATACAGGAAACAAAAGAGTGTGTTATAGTTGCATCTTGGGTTAAACATTTATCGCAAGTGGGGGATATATTTGGATAACATTTATTTAATCTTGTTTTTGAGTAATACAATCTATGTAAAATTTTAAATTGAATTAGATTATGTCTTGCATTAATCGAACATTTGTGAATGTATGTCAAATACTTTTCCCATGTAACCTTCGTAATTTTTATCGTTAATTCCCGTTCCCACTCTTCTCTAATTACCTCAGTCGCAGGTAAATCTATATTTAAAATACTATTATATAAATATGATATTAATTTTTGTGTATCAGCTTTAATATTCATTACTTCTTCCAATAAATCAGGAGTTATTTTTTGATATCCCTGTATATATGTCTTCAAGAAATTGCAAATCTGAAAATATTTAAAATAATGATTGTTTTTCAGTTTAAATTTTAATTGTAATTGTTGAAATGATAGTAAATCTCCCATTTCATACATGTCCCCAATCCTTTTAATTCCTAAACTTTCCCATTGATTATATGTTTTGTCCATCATAGATGGTTTAAATAAAGGATTATTCGCTATCGGTGTTAACAATGATAGGTTTCTTAATTTTAAGGATCATTTTATTTGTTTCCATATTCTTATTGTATCTTGTATAATTGGGTTCTTCTTATATATTGTATTGTTCATTTTTTTCGGGGAGAAGAGGATCGTTCCTATATTACAAGGGTAACAATCCTCTTTCTCCATTTTTATCAATTCTGTCTGTTGGGTTGAACTATCCAACCAGTAAATTATATTCTTAATATGTATTGCCCAATAGTAATACAGAAAATTCGGGAATGAAAGTCTCCCGACATCTTTTGATTTACATAAGTGTTCTTTTTTAATTCTATGTGATTTATAGTCCCAAACAAAATTTGTAATATTAGACTTTAATTTAGAAAAAAAATATTTTGGTACATATACTGGTATAGACTGAAATAGATATAGTAACTGTGGTAGAAAAATCATTTTTATAGCGTTTATTCTACCTATTAATGATAAAGGAAGTGTTTTCCAAAATTTAATCATTATATTAAGTTTATTTATTAAAGATAGAAAATTAGCATTGAATAAAGCTTTATGTTTTCTAGTAATCTGAATACCCAAATATTTAAATTTTTCTGTTGCTATTTTAAAGGGGAACCTCAACATTTTTAAAACACTAATAACACTTTTGTTTTTCATTGATGGGAAGAATCCTCTGCACCTGATGAGCGGAGGGGAACTGAGTAAGATGGCCAAAAATCACAGCCGTAAGTGGTAGCGTTTTATCTAAAATCAATATAGTGCAAACAGGAAGTTGTCAAGTTTAGACAAACAACCATTTGCAGGCAGTGCGTTTTCACTTCAACCCAACCCCCCCAAACAACCATTTGCAGGCAGGGCCTTTTCACTTCAACCCAACCCCCCCAAACAACCATTTGCAGGCAGTGCCTTTTCACTTCAACCCAACCACCCCCCAAACAACCATTTGCAGGCAGTGCCTTTTCACTTCAACCCAACCCCCCCAAACAACCATTTGCAGTCAGTGCCTTTTCACTTCAACCCAACCCCCCCAAACAACCATTTGCAGGCAGTGCCTTTTCACTTCAACCCAACCCCCACAAACAACCATTTGCAGGCAGTGCCTTTTCACTTCAACCCAACCCCCCCCCCCCCAAAACAACCATTTGCAGGCAGTGCCTTTTCACTTCAACCCAACCCCCCCCAAACAACCATTTGCAGGCAGTGCCTTTTCACTTCAACCCAACCCCCACAAACAACCATTTGCAGGCAGTGCCTTTTCACTTCAACCCAACCCCCCCCCCCCAAAACAACCATTTGCAGGCAGTGCCTTTTCACTTCAACCCACCCCCCCCCTCCTCCCCTCCTCCCCTCCTCCCCTCCTCCCCTCCTCCCCTCCTCCCCTCCTCCCCTCCTCCCCTCCTCCCCTCCTCCCCTCCTCCCCTCCTCAAACAACCATTTGCAGGCAGTGCCTTTTTACTTCAAACCATATTTTCATTTTCAAACCACATTAAGGGCACTCACAGTTGAGTAGACATGTGTTCAGTGTTATACAGCGCGACATGAACCTCTCGCTTCCTCCATCTTGCAGAGACTGAGTGAGGCACACCAATTCCTGGTTTTATAGTCCCTCCCCCTCCCTCCAGCAGGGGCAGCAGAGAGAATGGCAAATTAAAAAAAAACATTAATATCTCTCTGATGTTTCATCGATGGGAAAAATCCTCTGGACCCGGAAGGAGGAGGGGGGCTCTGAGCGAGGTGGCCAAAAATGACGGCCGTAGGTGGCGGCGTTCTCTCGGAAATCACAGCACAGCGAGCCAAAAGCGGTCAAGATCAGACTTTTAGTAATATAGATAGATCTAAATAGATAGATAGATACCTCTCATAATAATACACCTCTATCAAGTCTTCCCTCACCCTCCGATGTTCCACCAAAAGTTTATCCGATCTCTACCTGTTGCTGAAACCATCTAATCCAGGCAGCAGGATATCCTTCTTGACACACCTCAGTAAGGTAATTAGATAAACTGTGTATGATGCATCTGCTAACAGATGACCTGGCAGCAGGCGGAAAAAATGCACCATTAATTTAGTGTCTGCAATTAAAGTGCCCAAAAGTCTCAGATTTCTACCTTTCCACGTAATCACCTAATTTTTTATTTGATGTCCTCAATCACGTTAATTATTTCAGGAGATTGCATGATTTCTCCAGAAATTAATATTGTGTTTTAGTTTGTAAACTGGGAGGAGTAAATGCAGCAGAATTGAAGCAAAAATTGCATAGCGACTGCCTGCCTTCACAAACAGGGCGCAAGGATCAGCTCCCTCACAGAGAAAGATGGGTCACCTGCCTGCCTGCCCAATTGACCTACAAACATTGAAGTCTTTGGAGGTGTTCTGTCAATCTGGTTGTGGTTTGCTGGTTGGCCTGATGTCTATTTCCAATATTCTCTTTTACTTTAGATTTCCAGCAATTGCTGTGTTATGCAACTCATATTTCCAGAATTGTTTGTCTCTCTCTCATTTTCCAATTCCCCTTCTACCACTTGCATCTCCTGTAGTCCGTTCATTCACTGCCCTCTATCATTCAGTATCATCTTCATTAACAGACATGATCTCTCTTGCTTTGGTCAGCACAGTCATCACCTTCATATACGCCACCAACAACTTGGAACATGTATATTTTCTAACATTACCTAGTTCTGATTAAAGCTAATTAATATGAAATATTACCACCAGAGGCAGAAGGAACTGCAGATACTGGTTTACTAAAAAAACACCACGAAAAGCTGGAGTAACTCAGCAGGTCAGGCAGCATCTCTGGATGACATGAATATGCAATGTTTTGGGTGGAGTCCCTTCTTCAAATGTTCTCTCTACTTCCTTCCCCACAGATACTATCTGACCAACTGTCTATTTCCAGCATTTTCTGGTTTTATTTCAGGTTTTCAGCCTCTGCTGTTTCCTTTATCCTGTTTAGTCACAGAGGCATTCATACAGCACAGAAACAGGCTCTTTGGCCCAATTTGTCCATGCCGATCAAGGTGCCCAATCTAAGCAAGTCCCATCTACCTGTGTTTGGCCCGTATCCCTCCAATCCTTTCTTATTCACGTACTTGTCCAACTGTCTTTTAAATGTTGAAGCAAAGAACTGAAAATGCTGGTATGCACAAAAGAACACAAATTCTTGAATAACTCAGCAGGTCAGGCAGCATCTCTGGAGAACATGGATAGATGATAGGTTTTGGATTCTGACCTGAAATGTCAGCTATCCATGTTCTCCAGAGATGCTGCCTGATCCACTGAGTTACTGCAGCACTTTGAGTCTTTTAAATATTGATATAGTACCTGGCTCAACTACCTCCTCTGGCAGCCTGTTCCATATACCCACCACTCTCTGAGTGAAAAGGTTGTCCCTCAGGTTCCTATTAAATCCTTCCCCTCTCACCTTACACCTCTGTCCTTTGTTTTGTTATTGAGATTGCGTTAATAAAATCAGGATGAATTGTGTGGACCTGGGCTAGCTTGGGTTAATGGTGGTACTGGCACCTGTTAGCCATGTTATCCAATGCAGTGCCCTGTATATTAAAGAGTATAATGTAGGAACAAGCGTTTCTTTTTCATTAACGCACTGCAGCAAATAATGAGCAGCAGCTGGAAGTAACTTCATCAGGACTTATGCCTCTGTTTGTTCCTCCCCCTTTCCTCTTCCCATCTCCAGCAAGTGTGACTCAGAAGGATAGTAACTTTTACAGAAATTGACTTTAGACAGCTGCTGTTGGTTTGCACAAAATTAGAACCTTCTGTTTGAAGACAGTCAAGATTTTTTTTTTAATTTGCCATTTTTCCAGTGCTGGCCCTGAAACTGAGATGGAAGATTTGTTTGATAGCATTTCTATGGAGTGCCTTGGGATATTTAATTTTGTTAAAGGCACTATATAAACGCACTGTATTATGAACTATGCACTACATTAAGGCAGTACATTAAATCCAAATGCAGGTTTTCTGTGACCCAGATGTTGCCGTGTGGCCAGCTGTTCGTGAGCGGGTCCTCGTGCCTGTACTTACTGCTCCCAGTCCCCGCTCCCAATCAGGCAGAGGATACAAAAGCTTGAAAACGTGTATCACCGGACTCGGGAATGGCTTCTTCCCCTCTACTATCCGGCTTCTGAACGGTCCTTCCATAAGCCAGGGAGCAGTCCAATTTTCCAACCAAACTCTGGAAATGTTGCGTTACCACGCTGAAAATACCGGAGGCGGCATGGTGGCACAGCAGTAGACCTGCTGTCTTACAGTGCCAGAGACCCAAGTTTGATCCAAGTCCTCCCGGTGACCTGTGTGGGTTTCCTCCAGGTGCTCCAGTTTCCTCCAACACTCCAAAGACGTGCAGGTTTGTAGGTTACATGGCTTCGATAAAAATTGTAAATTGTATGTAGGATAGTACTAGGGTGATCACTGGTCGACACGGACTCGGTGGGCCAAAGGGCCTGTTTCTGCACTGTATCTCTAAATTCTAAAATAAACTATTCAGGTGTATTTCTCTACACTTGACCTTTTGTATTTGATGGATTGATTGATTGAAAGACCTAGCATGGAAACAGGCCTTTCGGCCCACCGAGTTCACGCTGACCATCGATCACCCGTTCACACGAGTTCTATGTTATTCCATTCTTTCATTCCTTCCCTGCACATTGGGGAGAAATTTACAGAGGCCAATTAACTTACAAATCAGCACGTCTTTGGGAGCACCCAGTGGGAATCCATGTGGTCGCTGGGAGAACATGCAAACTCCACACAGACAGACAAGATTGAATCCATTCTCCTGTGCTGTGAGGCAGCAATTTACCAGCTGCACCACTGTGCCACTTTAAATTAGCTCCTTAACTCTCATTGCATCTCTATCTTTCTCTCCTATTTTAATACACTCCTCAAAATCTACCCTTATTATATCTAAAGTGATCTGGTTCAATTTGACTCATTAGAGATCATTGTGAAGCTATTTCTCAGCTGATAATGGCACTTAAATGCAAGTTGTAGGTGTTTCTTTTTGTTAAATTCTGTTCAAACCTTTCTTGGCCATCAATATAAAGTGAGAGGGGGTAAGTTTATTGGGGATGTGCGTGACGTTTTATACACAGTGAGTAGCGGGGGCCTGGAATGCATTGCCAGGGGTGGCGGTGGAGGCAGATACATTAGTGGCATTTAAGAAGCTTTTAGACAGGCACATAGAAGTGCAGGGAATAGAGGGATATGGACCATGTACAGGCAGATGAGATCAGTTTAGCTTTGCATCATGTTCTGTGGGCCGAAGGGCCCATTCCTGTGCTATAGTGTTCTAATATTATTTATTTGTTTCGTTCAATTTAGAGATATAGTGTGGAAGCAGGCCCTTCGACCCACCGAGTCTGAACCGACCAATGATCACCCCATACACTAGTTCTATCCTATAGTCTAGGGACAATTTACAGAGGTCAATTAACCTACAAACCTGCAAGTATTTGGAGTGTGGGAGGAAACTGGAGCACCCAGAGGAAACCCACGCAGTCACAGGGAGAAAGTAAAAACTCTGTACAGACAGCACCCGTAGTCAGGATCAAACCCAGGTCTCTGGCGCTGTAAGGAAGCAACTCTACCGCTGCGCCACCGTGCCTCCCGTCATTTAGTTGATGAATCAAGTGATATTCCAGTTGGATTCTGCAGGGATCAGCCTCCTCCTCCAGATCCCTGATTGAGTGCACTGCCTGGCCACAGTTTCAGTTACTTAGACAGATCAGGCTTCTGCAGAGATTGGGCCACAACACCCAGTAGCTAGTACAGTTTGCAGCTCCAGATGCAAACAATGGTACGGCAGCAGTCCAAGAAAACATGTATAGACGCTCAGACCATCTGGGCCAATAATTACAGTGCAGGTAATTTCTGTCAGGCTGGCTGTCACTATATATGAAGAAACCAGGTGTAAAATATTCCTCCACTTCAGTGTTCCAATCTTACATCACTGCAAAGGAATTGTTAGCGTCTGAGAAATATTTTTTTTCATTTGCATTTTTCTTCTTCCAAAGAGCTAACTTGCATTGGCCCCAGATTGGTGGAAGATATTGTGGCTCTTACACAAGCTAGGGTGGTACAGTGGCACTGCAGTAGAGTCACTGCCTCTCATTGCCAGAGACCCAGTCGATCCTGACTACGGGTGCTGGCTGTATGGAGTTTGTACGATCTCTCAGTGACTGCGTGGGATTTCTCTGGGTGCACCGGTTTATTCCCAGATTCCAAAGACGTGCAGGTTTGTAGGTTAATTGGCTTCTGTAAAAATTATCCCTCGTGTGTAGGGTAGAACTAGTGTTCGGGTGATCGTTGGTCAGCGTGAACTTGGTCGGCCGAAGGGTCTGTTTCCATGCCCTATCGCTAAACATAACTAAGCTCTTAAGTTAGAAATGCTGGAGTAACTCAGCGGGTTGGGCAGCATATCTGGAGAACACGGATAAGTGACATTTCAGGTTGGGACCCTTCTTCACCCTTGTTCCTACATGTAAGTTAAAATATCTTTGTCTGAGCCTACATGCCAGTCTGGTCTGTAAAAACCACACACTGTAACCTTTGGACCAACTTATACAGAAAGTCTTGGGTTCAATTCCTAGTTTATGCCAGGGTGATTACATAAACTTTGAGCAAAAGTTTGTCCATTACAATCAATCAGGAAAGTAATACAAAGCAAAGAGCCTGCCAGTTTTCGATCATAATACTCTGTTAATAAGTTCATGTTATAGGAGTAGAATAAGGCCATTCAGCCCATCGAGTCTACTCCGCCATTCAATCGTGGTTGATGTTTCTTTGGGGATGATCAGCCATGATCACATTGAAGGGCCAAATGGCCTATTCCTGCACCTATTGTCTATTGTCTATTGTCTATTGTTTATTTCTCTAAACCCATTCTCCTGCCTTCTCCTCATCTCTGGAGGACATGGATAGGTAATGTTTCGGGTCAGGACCCTTCCCCAGACTGATTGGATGGGGAGGAAAGCTGGAAAAGAGGTGGATACAGGTGAATGGGGGGTGGGTGATTGGCAGATGAGTGGATAAAGGCTGGAAATGAATAGGAGACAAATGGATGACCAAAGGGGAAAAAAGGGAGACAAGCCAAATGGGTCAGATAAGGAGAGGCATGAAAGAGGAATGAAATGCAAAGCCAGACGGGGAGGGGGGGGGGGGGATATAGGTGGAAACTAACAGTTGTGGAGGGGGGGGGATGTGGAAGGGGGAGGACAGGATAGTGGGAGAAATGTTGCTATGTATTCTACTGGCTTTCTCCATCTTGATAAGGAGCGGCACAGTGGCACAGAGGTAGAGTTGCTGCCTTACAGCGCCAGAGACCCGATTTCCATCCTGACTACGGGTGCTGCCTGTCGAGGGGTTGTGCGTCCTCCCTGTGCCCACGTGGGTTTACTCCAGACGCTCCGGGTTCCCCCCACACTCCAACGACGTACAGATTTGTAGGTTAACTGGCTTCGGAAAAATTATAAATTGCCCGTATTGTGTAGGATAGTGCTGGTGTACCAGGTGATCATTGGTCGGCACGGACTCGGTGGGCGGAAGTACTTGTTTCCGCACTGTTTCTCTAAAGTGTGAGGATATCAGAAAGATAAACTTGAGGAATAGACAAAGCAAAGCCCTAAACATAATTACATATCAGCCTACTTTACACCATCAGCCTACTATACACATCATCTTCCTACAACCACAGATACTGTAACTGATATAAGGGTTACGTGCCTGGCTAAAACTTCCTGGTGAAGAGCCTGCAGGGGAGTTGTTGCATGACTAACAGTCATATAGCTTTGTAAAAAGAATCTGGCATGTTTAATACAATTAAGTAAAAGTGATGACTTAAACAGGGTGAGTGAAAATAAATGTTGTCTGATGTCAACCAAGATCATTGCACGCAGCAAATTATTATTTTTTTAAGTAAAAAACAACTGGAAACTATTGCGGAAAAAAGCTTGGCTAAGTTACTTGACCAAAGTCCAATGGATCTGGAAGGGAATTACTGCAGTTTATTACACATTGAGATCAATTACAAATCTTGAGTGTCTGCAGCAAATCCATATAGAAACTAACACCAAATTCTGGAGTAGCTCAGCGGGTCAGGCAGAAATCTGGTGAAAAGAAGGTGACATTTCGGGTCGAGATACCTCTTCTTATACCTGTCCAAATGTGCCAAACAGGCACAAGTGGGACTAGTGTAGATGGGGCAAATTGGTCGGCATGGGCAAGTTGGGCCGAAGGGCCTGTTTCCATGCAGCATAACTCTATGACTCAATGACTCTATGTAATTCAAGTGTAAATATTTGCAGAGTGAACTGAATCTGAAGATGGGCCCCAACCCAAAACATCGCCCATTTCCTTCTGCAGATGCTGTTTGACCCTCTGAGTTCCTCCAGCACTTTGTGTTTTGCTCAGGATTCCAGCAGCTGCAATCTCTTGTGTCTCCAGCCTGTGTTAAAGACTCTTTGCCCCACTGCTACTTCAATCTATTTTCAGCAGCATCGTGCATGAACCATGCGGCCCCTTGAGATCCAAGTGTTTGCCGAGATGGCGTTCATACTGCTGCCAGGAATCTTTAACCACAACAATAGCCATATCTAAAGGGCAAACTATGGAGAAGGACTTGGAGCTGCAGTGTCCCAGTTGAACAGAGGATTCGCTGACCACAAACACTGCAGGGAAACTGCCTGCCGTGAGAAATGACAAAGGGCATGGGTGGAGATTGGTGCATTCTCTTTTTCACATTCAATACAAATTCCTGAAGACACAAAGGATGGTGGGTGTGTGGAACGAGCTGCTGGAGGAAATAGTTGAGACAGGTACTGTCATAATGTTTAAGAAACATTTAGACAGGTACATGGATAGGACAGGTTTAGAAGGTTATGGGCCAAACACAGGCAGATGGGACTAGTGTAGATGGGACATGTTGGTCAGTATGGGCAAGTTGGGCCGAAGGGCCTGCTTCCACACTGTATGACTCTATAACTATGGCTATTTCTGAAAATAGGATGAATGCTCTTCATTAAATAAAAGGAAGGTTCGAATCCAAATGACAATAGTAGATCTCGGAAGAGCTACTCAAACCTGGCTACCCAAGTAGACTAGATTTTCACCTTTACTTAAAGTAGTGGAAGGAGGCCCTTCGGCCCACCAGTGATAGTGACCAGTACCAATACACTGGCACTATCCCACACACTAGGGACAATTTATAATTGTACTGAAGCCAATTAATGTACAAACATGTACGTCTTTGGAGCATGGGAGGTAACGCCACCCCGACGGGCCAAAATATGTCCCTCTATAGGTCACGTCTTGCTGGGTCTTGTGCCAACTTGCCAAGATATGGGAAATGGTTCACCTATCCCAGCCTCGCCTCAGGGATCTTTACTCTCAGAGGTGGGGAGCGTGCAACGGTTGAAGGTCGATGGAGGACTTTCTTGATCAATTACTTAATCCATTAACCAATCTGTTCAATCTATCTGACCTGCTACCAACTCAAGCTAGACCTCAATTAAAATGCCAAAATGTTAATAGCTGCACGTTCCAAAAACTTGAAGAAAAAAAGCGCAATAAATTATATTTAAAGTTAAATTGACGTACAAATAAATAACTGAAAGATGGCATTATTTCTGCTCCAGTCACTCCCACCAAGGTCCTGCTTCACATAGTTCCTGACTTTCACACTCCAATGGCCTCTCATAGCTCAGTGAGTGATCTTATCAGAGTTTCCTGCTGAAACCGAGATGCAAACTGAGGACAAATTTTATAGATTCACGCTTCACGCAATGGAAACATATATCAGGTACATACAGGGCGGAGTGCAAGAGATCTGAAAGATTTCCCGTTCAGTGTTCGGAAAGTAAGCTCACAAAATTCACCTGCAAGTGGCAAAGTGAAGTAGAATGCACATCGAAACATTCATTTCTGAAAGTTACCGTATAGTTCATTGAACTTCTCCAAAAAGGCGTGACAGAACAACCAAGAGCCAAGCTGTGGATTTTGAGCATGCGAAGAAAAGCCCAAATCATGCAGAAAATCTGGAAGATGTTACACTAAATGTTGCACTTTCTTCTAAAAATTACATTGAGTAAAAAGAACCTTAATATCCTTTCTCCACAATGAAGTTTGAAGTGGTGGTGGAGGCAGATTAGGTAGTAGCATTGACAAGACTTTTGGATAGGCACATGGATATGCAGGGAATTAAGTGATATGGATTATGTGCTGGCAGATAAGAGTTGCTCTGAGAAGGAACAGCATCTTTCTCTCTGTTATCAGGCTTCTGAATGGTCTTTCCTTAAGCTAGGGTAAGCTGATCTTATAGAGGTGCATAAAATCATGAGAGGAAAAGATCAGGTAGATGCACAGAGTTTCTTGCCCAGAGTAGGTGAATCGAGGGGTCACTTTTTCACACAAAGGGTGGTGGGTGTATAGAACAAGCTGCCAGAGGAGGTAGTTGAGGCAGGGACAATCCCAACATTTAAGATGTTCAAGAAGGATCTGCAGATGCTGGAAAATCGAAGGTAGACAAAATTGCTGGAGAAACTCAGCGGGTGTGGCAGCATCTATGGAGCGAAGGAAATAGCGACAAAATTGCTGGAGAAACTCAGCGGGTGCGGCAGCATCTATGGAGTGAAGGAAATTGCTATTTCCTATTTCCTTCGCTCCATAAATGCTGCCGCACCCGCTGAGTTTCTCCAACAATTTTGTCTACCCATCATTTATGAAACAGTTAGACAGGCACATGGATAGGACACGTTTGGAGGGATATGGACCAAACACAGGCAGGTGGGACTAGTGTAGCTGGGACATGTTGCCCGGTGTGGGCAAGTTGGGCCGAAGGGCCTGTTTCCACACTGCATCACTCTATGACTCTATGACTTTAGGGTACTGCCTGATTCACCTCTCCCCCATTGCGGACATTGGACTTTCTCTACAATGCTGAGAACTACATTATGCACCCTAATCTTTCCCTTCTGTCTACCTATTGTACTTGAGTTTGGCTTGATTGTATTTATGAATAGTATTATCTGATTTTGATTGGAAAGCTTTTCAGTGTACCTTCATACACGTGACAATAATAAACCTGAATCTAAACAGATAGATTCTGCTGCCAAAACCTAATTTAAGAACTTTGATGGGCCAGCCTATTGCCTACAGATGAAGAAAGATGGGTACACACAACAAAATGTTCAATGCTAATCTGCAACAAAAAAATAAGCATGCTGATGCTAAAAAATCTGAAACAAAATCATAAAATTTTGGAATCATCCAGCAGGTCAGGCATCTTGGGCAGCACGGTGGTGCAGCGATGGAGTTGCTGCCTCACAACACCAGAGTCCTGAGTTCAATCCTGATACCACATTTTACAACACTTTATGTAAAAAGGTTGTCCCTCAGGTTCCTGTTACATTTCTCCCCCCCTCACCTTAAACCTGTGTCATCTTGTTCTTGATTCCATTACGCTGGGTGAAAGACATTGTGCATTTACTCCATCTATTTCTCTCATGATCTTATACACCTCTATAAGAACACCCCTCATCCTCCAGTGCTCCATGGATTAGAGTCCCAGCCTGCCCAACCTCTCCCTGAACACCCTGCTGCCCCCCAACGCACACACACACACCTCACCCAAAACACACACATGCGCTACACTGGCCCCTCACATCAATATCAACCACTATGCACCTTGCACCACAACCTTGCACCACAGAGGAACGACATTTCGTTCAAATGTATACTTATATGTTCAAATGACAAATAAATTATTATTGTTTAAGAAGGAACTGCAGATGCTGGAAAATCGAAGGTAGACAAAAATGCTGGAGAAACTCAGCGGGTGAGGCAGCATCTATGGAGCGAAGGAAATAGGCAATGTTTCGGGTCGAAACCCTTCTTCAGACGAAGGGTCTCAACCCGAAACATTGCCTATTTCCTTCGCTCCATAGATGTTGCCTCACCCGCTGAGTTTCTCCAGCATTTTTGTCTACAATAAATGATTACTATTATTATTATAGTTCAAGGCCTCCAATCCTTGCAACATCCTCGTCAGTCTTCTCTGCACCCTTTCCAGCGTAACAACATTTTTCCTATACCAGGGTGACTAAAACTGCACACCATACTCTAAATGTGGCCTCACCAACATCTTGTACAATTGCAACATGACCTCCCAACTTCTGTACTCAATTCTCTGACTAATATAGGCCAATGTGCCAAAAGCCTTCTTGACTACCCTATCTACCTGTGAACTATGCACCTGCACTCCTCGATCTCTCTCCTCTACAACACTCCCCCAGGTCCTGCCCATGTTAGACTTTCCAAAATGCTCCACCTCACACTTCTCTGTATTAAACTCCATCAACCATTCCTCAGCCAACCTGCTCAACCGATCAAGATCCTGCTGCAAATTTTGACAACGTTATTTCTACAATACCACCCACTTTTGTGTCACCTGCAAACTTACTAATCATGCCTTGTACGTTCTCATCCAAAGCATTGATATAAATGACGAACAGCAATGGGCCCAGCACCGAACCTTGTGACACACCACTAGGCACTGGCATACCACATTTTTTGTTTCTTTTTCTGCATTTTATTTGCTCAACATACGCTAATAGAAATGTGGAAACAAGAAACTGCGGATGCTGGTATACCAGGGAAGGACACAAAATGCTGAAGAAATTCAGATCCCTGGTGAACATGGATAGGCGTGACCTGCTGAGTTACTCCAACATTTTTTATCTTTCATGAGCTGATAGAAACTTCAAAGATCAATGGTACTTGGGATTTTAGCAGTGTCTTCCATTGGCCATTCCCATCGTTATGTCAATCTGAAGAAGGGTCTCCTAGCCATGTTCTCCAGAGATGCTGCCTGACCCAATGAGTTACTCCAGCACTTTGTGTTCTTTTGTTTACAAACATCTGTGTGTTTTTTTATCAAAGTTAATGTGAGGAGAGTAATATTGTCTAGAACTAGAGAGCACAGCCTCGGAATAAATGGACATACCTTCAAAATGGAGATGAGGAGGAATTTCTTTAGCCAGAAGGTGGTGAATCTGTGGAATTAATTGTCACAGGTGGCTGTGGAGGACAAGACATTGGGTATTTTGAAGGCAGTGATTGATAGATTCTTGGTTAGGAAGGTTAAAGGCCTGTCTCACGAGTCTGCGGTCATTGGCGGCGAAACAGGAACTATCTACCGCTCCTGGGCCGCCAGAGACCGCGGGCTCGGTCAAACGCACAATTCCGGGGCCGTGCGGCGTTGTTCCCAACACCGCACGGTGCTAAAAAAAACCCAACACTGTCCAAAAATATGTTCCTACCGCACAGCCGCTGCCAGTGAGGCACGAGTGCGGCACGGTCACCGCCACAGCCGCCGCCAGTGAGGCACGAGCGCCGTGAGTCGAACCTGCACCGCCACAGCCTCCGCCAGTGAGGCACGTGTGCGGCACGGCCGCCGCCACAGCCCCGCGTTCCGAAAGACGTCATCAGCCGAAACCGCAAGCTCGTGGAACCGGCCGTACTTGGTCCCCCGCGCAGCATCCGTGCGGCGCTCTCGTGGTTGCCGTGCGGTCCCCTCTTCCGGCGACGCCGCGCCTCACCGCCAACGACCGCAAACCCGTGGGACAGAGCCTTAACAGGGATAAGTCAGGAGAATGGAGTTGAGAGGGAAAAATAGATCAGCCATGATTGAATTGCGGAGTAGACTCGATAGGCCGAATAGCCTAATTCTGCTCTGATGTCGCATGGTCTTGTCTCTTTATGTTTGAGTTTATAAGAATTTACAGCCACAACTCATACTCATTGTTGCCCTGTACAAAATACCCTGAGCAGATGACTGAGCTACATTAAGCAGCATACTTATTACAGTCCATCTTAATTTAAACCATGTTCAGTAAAAAAAACGAAGGCATGGCAGGTATGCACAACTTTGTGTCTGTTTTAGTTTAAAATGAATCCCTGGAGTGTGCAAAGTAACTTTCATAAGCCCAGAAGAGAGAATTCTGATTTATAGCCACCTGTTAGCATAGCACTAACATAGCTCATTCCTGTTTGTAGATATTACACATGCAGTGAGCGTTTCATTAGGAGGTGGCTGCAGGGTGAGGCTGCTCTGTAAACTACAGCTGTTTAATCATTTCTTGTTAGTGAACTTTCTCCATTTGCACCTTGGTACGTTTAATAAATACTTATGCAAAATGGTCAACTGTCATCAAAGGGAGATAGTTTAGTTTTAGTTTAGTTTAGTTTAGAGATACAGTGTGGAAATAGGCTTTTCGGCCCACCGTGTCCGTGCCGACCAACGATCGCCCAAACACTTGTTCTATCTACAAATTAGGGGCAATTTACAGAAGCCAATCAACCTACACGTCTTTGGAGTGTGGGAGGAAACCGGAGCACCTGGAGAAAACCCACGCTGTCACAGGGAGAACGTACAAACTCCGCACAGACAGCATCTATAGCCAGGATCGAACCAATGTTTAGTTTATGAAACAGCGTGGAAACAGGCCATTCGCCTACCAAGTCCATGCCGACCATCAATCATCCACACATTAGCACTATCCTGCAGACTAGGAACAATTTACAATTTTTACCAAAGCCAAATTAACTTACAAACCTGTACGTCTTTGGAGTGTGAGAGGAAACTGGAGTACTTGGAGAAAACTCATGCGGTCACAAGGAGAATGTACAAACTCCATACAGATAGCACAGCAGTCAGGGTCGAACCCGGATCTCTGGTGCTGTAAGGCAGCAACTGTACTGCTGTGCCACTCTGCCACCCATTTTAGAAGGATCAATTCTCAGGATTTTATGAAATAAGGGTTGTTTCTTTTTTTTAAGTTAAATCAATTGAATAGGTCTAACCTATTTACCTGCACGTGAATGTGTTAGGTGGAAGTCACTGATAAATAATTAAATCATTTAACCTTGCATATGTGACGTAATATAACACACAATGAAAAGGAACTGCAGATGCAGGTTGATAATATTTATGTCAGGGCTCTTGAAGCTCTCAACCATTTCCACTTCAGCACCATGGAGAATAGTGGACCAACATACTCTTCTACAGATGGGCCAGAAAGTGGCTGATGAAAAGAATAAGTGAATAAAACACAAAGTGCTGGAGTAACTCAGCGGGTTAGGCAGCATCTCTGGAGAACATAGATAGGTGATATTACGGGTCGGGCCGCTTCTTCAGACTGATTGTGAGGTGGTGGGGGGGGGGGGAAGAAAGCTGGGAGAGGGGAGGGGCAGTACAAATCGTGGCTGGTAATAGGTAATAGTCCCGAAACATCAACTATTCCTTTTCTCCAGAGATGCTGCCTGACCTGCTGAGTTACTCCAGCATTTTGTGTCTATCTTTGGTGTGCTACAAGACTGAGAACTATATTCTACATGCTGTACCTTTCCCTTTGCTCTATCTATTGTTCTTGAGGTTGACTTGATTGTATTTATGCATTATATTATTTGATCTGATTGGATAGCATGCAAAACACTGCTTTTCACTGTACATAGATACACGTGACATTAATAAACCCACCCCTAAACCAAAGGAAGTGCTAATAATTTGAATGTTTGGTTCCATTGTTTTTTTAACATGATTATTTAAATTATTCAAAGTCTGAGTTTTTTTAACATGTAATTAATAATACATATTGAATAACATAATAGTTCTTGACTGACTTTTAATATCAAGTGTAGAAATTATGTATGAAATGTATGAAATGTAGAAACAAGGAACAGCAGATGTTGGTTTGCAAAAAAAGGGACAAAGTGCTGAAGTAACTCAGCGAGTCAGTCAGCATCTCTGGAGATGCTACTTGGCCCATTCAGTTACTCCAATACATTGTGCCTTTTTTCAGAAACATTGAAAGCTTCTCTCTTCCTCCTCATCCACCACCACACCCATCCCACCCCATTCTTCCCATCCTCTACCACATCACACACAATTCCACCCCACATTTAAAGCCATTTACAAGGCAGAAGGCCTTACCAATATAAATATTCTCTTCACCACGTAGTGAGACTGTTTCCTTCAGGTAATCCCTGCTGGTATAACCACACAACATAATTCAGAACTTTATTCAGAGATTTAAAGGCAAATGTTAGAAAATTACCATTGATAGCGAACTCTGAACTAATAACTCTGCTTCTCTTTTAGATGTTTCTGATCCCACAATCAACATAAGCTTGATGCAAGAGTCACGAGTGTTTAATTGTCGAGTGTAGGGACAGCAGAACAATGAAATTCATATTTACACCAGTATAACAGGCCTGTAAACACAATGCAAATAATATGTCATATACAAACATTCAAAAATTAATAACCCCAACAATACTAGAACAAAAAAAGCCCAAAGTCAAGTCAAGAGTCAAGAGTCAAGAGTGTTTTATTGTCATATGTCCCAGATAGAACAATGAAATTCTTACTTGCTGCAGCACAACAGAATATGTAAACGTAGTACACTGTAAACAATATAATAAACGAGAGAGAAAAAAATCAGTGTGTATATATACACACACACTCACAAGTACACATATATATATATATATATATATATATATGTCCCGAGTGCAACGAAAGACGGTCCATAGTTTATTGTTGAGGTTAATGTTGTGTAGTGTTCAGGAGCCTGATGGATGTTGACGTTTGTTTAAGCGGGTGGCCATTGTTTTAGGACTCCTAAACACACTTCCCCATAGATGATAATAAAACATTTCAATCTACAGAACCACCACCAATGTTCCAGCACCCTTGATTCCAGAGGCTTTCTGGATTATCTGTTTTGCCGGACCAACAGAGGTCACGGCCTCTGAGAGGAGTCCACGGTACCAGAACAGTCCGCCTAGGCCGTTGGGGAACCGAGATAACGGCCCACAAAGTGAGCCTCAGAACTCAGGTATGGGAACGGATCTGCCAGCTCCGACCAGGCCAGAGTACCAGAGGCCCGGACACAGGGGGCAAATTTGACCTGCCGATCGGCGCGGAAGTCCCAATGAGGTTAAGATCGAGAGGTTATCAAGTTGCTGGAAAATCGATGGTGGACGTGCATTGGTTCTTCATGAAGTTGGAGTAGGAAATGAAAGGCGTGTAGAGATTAATACTGATCAAAGATTAGAAATGCTGAACAGGTAGTAAGTAACTGGGTTAGAAAGATGGATGTACACTAACTCTCTCAGCAGAACATGTTGCATGTATCTATGATAATAAGACTCAGATGTGCTCTGTTTACAATAATCAAATCAGAATAATTGTGGTAGGTTTTACAAATTAGCACTTAAAACAGAATTTTGCACAGGACAAATGTGTATTGGAAATGTGCGGACAGAGATCAAAGTCTCCCATACATTTTTCCATTCATTAATTGTAACCATACCTCAAAGCCCGAAGCACTGAACTTCATAAAGTCTGACTCTTACAGCATGCTCATAGGCCTTCTACATGCTTTGGAAATAATATAATACAAGTCTTTCATAGTGGGTGAATAATTCTTTAACAAGATACAAAATTTAATGTTAAGGATCCAAAATAAGATGACCTGAATTCAACTATGGCTTTGAATATTTAAAGACCGAAGGGTGAGAATTGGATATCACTGGTGGGCCGCACAGTGCCGCTCAACAAGGTATTGTGAGGGGCACTCCGTCAAAGTGAGCTAGAAACATGGGCGGAAATCCCTGGGGTCCCCCCCTTGTTTTGAGAGGTGGGGGACAACCCCCCCCCCCCCCCCCCCCACCCATATTTTATAATCCGGATTTTAAAATTCGATGAAAAAAAAATCTATTAAAAATCTCCGCTTTCCGCGAGACAGTGGGGGTGGGACTGATGGTCGAGGGTGAGAGAGACGTCGGTCAGCACTCAGTGGGTGGGGGGGGGCATGACATGATGATTCAGTGCGATCATTGGAGGAAGGAGGTGTCGGTCAGAGGCAGAAGTAGGGGGGATGGGACTGAGGATAGAGCGTGGTGATTAGAGGAGGGAGACGTCCTGGTGGAGCAAAGATCGTAGAGCGGAGCTTGAATCGGCCCGTTCGCGGGGCCTTTCATTGCCCGTCGCGGCGTTAAAATCGGCCGCAGGATTTTCCATCGCCCCGCGGTCAAATTTCTGCGTCGAGGCTCCCGATGTTGACGCCCCCGCCGGGCGATGGAAGATCCCGTTGCCGGTTTTAAGCTGCGCCGGGCGATGAAAGGCCCCACGAACGGGCCAAGTCAAGCCCCACGATTCGGGGCGGATGAAGCTGCTGTTGCTGGAGTTCGGAGTCGGTCACCAACCAGGTCAGCTTCCAATGTTATCGTCCACAGGCCCCACGACGAAGCCTCCGAACCCTCGCGTGTGTGTGTGTGTGTGCGTGCATGTGGCCACCAAGTAATTGTGCCCCCCCATGTTTTTATAGCGATTTCCGCCCCTGGCTAGAAGCCATCCAGCATTCAGCCGCTCCCAGTTGTTTAGCCATGGAAGGGAACTAATACAAAAAGCACAATGCACTCATTAATTCACCTCCCACTGTCCTGCAGCAGGGGATAGTTCACAATAGAGTCAAATGGATGTGGAGAGGATGGAGAGTCTAGGACCAGAGGGCACCACCTCAAAATAAAAGGGCGTACCTTTAAAAAGGAGATGAGGAGGAATTTATTTGGCCAGAGGATGGTGAATCTGTGGAATTCATTGCCACAGACCGCAGTGGAGGCCAAGTCAATGGATAATTTTAAGGCGGAGAATGACAGATTCTTGATTAGTAAGGATGTCAGGAGTTATGGGGAGAAGGCGGGAGAATGGGGTTGAAAGGGAGCGATAGGTCAGCCATGATTCAATGATGGAGCGATTTAATGGGCTAAATGGCTTTATTCTGTTCCTATAATGTATGAACTTATGAGTCAAGGGAGTCAAGAGGGTCATAGGTGCCAACAATGGAACAGTGAAATTCTTACAGAATCAAAGGGTCATACTACTATTATTTCTATTCATGAACCTTCCTCAGAAGTCAGCTGTTATCCAATCATACAGCACGGAAACACACCCTTCGGCCCAGCTCCTCTATGCCGACCAAGGTGCCACATTTAAGTTGGCCCTATTTGCCCGCATTTGGACCATATCCCTCTAAGCCTTTCCTAACCATGTACCAAGTGTCTTTTATATGCTATTTAAGAAGGAACTGCAGATGCTGGAAAATCGACGGTACACAAAAATGCTGGATAAACTCAGCGGGTGCAGCAGCATCTATGGAGCGAAGGAAATAGGCAACGTTTTGGGCCGAAACCCTTCTTCAGTGATGGGGGTGGGGAGAAGAAAGGAAAAATGCCTCAATTACCTCCTCTGGCAGCTCGTTCCATACACCCACCACCCTCTGAATGAAAACATTGCTCCCCAGGATCCAATGAAACTTTCCCCTCCCACAAATCTGTCCTCTTGTTCTTGATTCCCCTACCCTGGATAAGTGACTTTATGCATTCGCCCTATCAATTCCCCTCATGATATAATGCACCTCTCTATAAGATCACCTCTCAGCCTCCTGTGCACCAAGGAATAAAGTCCCAGCCCACCCAACCTCTCTCGAAAGCTCAGGCCCTCGAGTCCTGGCAATATTGTCCAATTCCTACCTTGCCCGGGAGAGTGCACAGATAATTTATTCCAACTCAGCTGGTGGCGCAGCGGTAGAGTTGCTGTCTTACAGCCCCAGAGACCCGGGTTCGATCCTGACTACGGGTGATGTCTGTACGGAGCTGGTGTGTTCTCCTCATGACCGCATGGTTTTTCACCGGGTACTCCGGTTTCCTCTCACACGCCAAAGACGTACAGGTTTGTAGGTTAAAACTGAAAATTGTCCCTAGTGTGCAGGATAGTGTACGGGGATTTGGTGGGCTGAAGGGCCTGTTTCCGTGCTGTTTCTCTAAACTAAACTAAACTAAACACAGCTATGGCGGTAAACTCTCACAGATTCCACATTCCCCGACCCGAAACATCAGGGGCGGCAATCCAGGGGGGCCAGGTTGGACACGTCCCTCCCTATTTTGAGAGGTGGGGGACGATCCCCCCCCCCATTTTTTGTAATCCGGATTTTAAAAAACGGTGAAATCTCCGCTTTCCGCGAGACAGTGGGGGTGGGACTGCTGATCGAGGGCGCTGATTGGACGAGAGAGATGTCAGTCAGCAGGCAATGGGGGCGGGACATGATAATTCAGCGCAATGATTGGAGGAGGGAGACGTGCCAAAACACTCTCGGCACAGACCTGCTCCTCATCCGCAGCCGGGATCGATCCCGGCTCTCCGGCGCTGTCCCGTCCCCACCCGAGTTCCCTCCCACAACCCCCACCCCCCCCCCCACGCCCGGGGGTGGGCAGAGACGTCGGGAGTCAGACGGGCGTGGTGCCCCCAGGCCCACAGCCAGTGCAGAGAAGCAGCACTGAACCCAGCTCAACTCTGCCTGTCCCGCCAGGTTAACCTACAGCCCTGCCTGGACTTGCGGGAAATATGGCCCAGGCTTACAGTCAGCGTGGAGAAGCAGCGCTGGTGTCCCGTCAGTCCAGGCAGGGCTGTAGGTTAACCTGGTGAGTCCCCCCTGTCCCCCGGTCCCCTTCATCCCCTCCAGCAATTTCCGTGCCTGCGAAACATCAACGGGACCCATCTTCAGATGGATTGTGGTGGTGAGGGGGGAGGGGAGAAGAAAGCTGGAAGAGAGGATGCACAGGACAAAGGCACAAAGTGCTGGAGTAACCCAGCAGGTCAGGCAGCATCTCTGGAGAACATATATTCGTGATGTTTCGGGTTAGGATCCTTTTTCAGGCTGATTGTGAAGGTGGTGGGAGGGGGGGGGGGGGGAGGCCGAAAAAGAGGTGAAGGCAGGAAAAAGCCTGGCTTGTGGCAAGTGCTACAAATGCCATCCAGCTTTGACAAGAGACAAAGTTTAATGCCAAGTCTTTAACTCTGGTTTAAAGCATTCAAGGAATTGGATCACAGAGGTATGCAGCCATCAAACTTACTCATCACTAAGGGCTTGCTAGAATATCTACCTTGGGTGCAGAATGAAGGGCCTGTCCACTGTACGAGGTAATTCAAGAGCTTTCCCGAGTTTAAAAAAAAATCAAACACGTGGTAAGCACGTAGAATGTACGTCGCGGGACGTCTCTTAGCGGCTCGTAACGCTAACGGCAGGTACTCGGGAAATGCGGTAAGCGCGGTAAGCGCAGTAAGCTCGTGAAGACGCGTGAAGATTTTTCAACATGTTGAAAAATGTCCACGAGAGCCCCGAGTACCTACGAGCGGCTATTACCGTAATTCTCCGAGTTCGAATCAGGGGAAACTCGGGAGAACTCTTGAATTAGCTCGTACAGTGGGACAGCCCCATTAGGCTCCTTTAGCAAGCAAGCGGGGGATGTGTTGATGAGACTGGGCAGGATTGGAAGGGCAAATCCAGGTCATAATGATCTAAAGAGATACAAAATGCTGGTGTAACTCAACGAGTCAAGCAGCATCTTTGGAATAAAGGAATAGGTGACGTTTCAGGTCAGAACACACTTCAGACCGAAATCGTTACCTGTTCTCTTTCTCCATCGATGCTGCCTGACCCACTGATTTACCCCTGCACGTTGTGCCCTTTTTTGTAAACCTGCATCAGCAGTTCCTTGTTTCTACTGTTCCAACATCCCATGGTCATGCATAAAAGGATTGAGTACGGAGTAAAGCCCACCCCATTCTGCCCAGTAAATGGGCCTTAACTCCAAGGTGCCTGACTGGATTAATTTCCCACACCAGTTCCTGCGGTCGACCTCTCTTGAGTGAAACAGCCAAATGATGCCAAATTAGATGCTGTGTCATTGGGAACTGGACTGGGGCTGTCTGAGCTCATTTCACTTAAAGGTCTTACAGGAAAACAGCTGGAGGAGATTTTCATCACATCAGGATTTATGTCCAGATCCCAGAGGTCAAAGGTTGGCATCAACCTCTCAGTAACACCCAGCACCTTCCCACCCACCCTACGATTTATTGGTTGTTGTTTTAAATCCAAGGCTTCAGGAACTGGGACCCGCTAATACACACGCAGCCTGTTAATAATTTGAGTAGATGTAGACACCACAATTTGTTTGAGTTGTTATGCACTTGTACTTATTTTAACATTTTATACCACGGCAGCATCTGGACCTCATTTTCTCTGTCAACCTATCAAATGCAACACTTGGCTCTAATCTGACCAATCTCTGGAGTGCTGGCTGGATTTCACTAAATCCCATTATAATAACGTTACTTTGTACCTTAAAATCGAAGGAAATCTAACTTTCAGTTTGATTTGGAATGGAAACTTGCTGCTATTTATACAAAGTTCTTAACTAAACATCAGTGAAAATTACTTCAGTAAAGGTGGCACCGTGTTTTTGTGCATTAATGTCCAGAGTTGGAGAAGCTTAGCTTGTGGTTTAGTTTAGTTTAGTTTAGTTTACAGATACAGCGTAGAAACAGGCCGTTCGGCCTACCATGTCCACGCCGACCAGCGATCACCTGTTCACTCTACGTGGTGACTCTTTGCATACTTTGTGTATTGAATGCAAAACAAAGAATTTCACCTAAGGTACATGTGACAGTAAAGTGTCATCACCAGTTCTATCCTACATGCTAGGGACAATTTACAGAAGCCAATTAACCTACAAACCCGCATGTCTTTGGAGTGTGGACGGAAACCGGAAAACTCACACAGGTCACAGGGAGAACGCACAAACTCAGTTCAGACAGCAGCCGTAGTCAGGATCGAACCCGGGTCTCTGGCGCTGAGAGGTAGCAAATCTACCGCTGCACCACCATGCCGCCCTTTGCAGGTCCCATTTCATGGTTTTATGACCTCTGTCATGTTTGCAGCATCACTTTGCTAGTTACCAGGTTTCTGAGTGCAGGGCTTCACATGGTAAATGCCTGCCTCAGACTGACTGCCCAAAGGAAACAATTCAATGTAAGAAATTCAGAGGAAACCAGTTTAATTACATAATAAGAAGACACCAAGTGCTGGAGTCAGGCAGCATCTCTAAAGAACTCAATGCCCCATATCTGAGGAAGTATGTGCTGGTGTTAGAGTGGGGCCAGAGAAGGTTCAAGAGAATGATCTATGAAAGATAGGAGGAGCGTTTGATGGCTCTGGGCCTATATTCGCTAGAATTTAGACGGTTGAGAGGGTATCTCAATGAAACCTAAATAATGAAAGGCCTAAACAGAGTGGATGTGGTGAGGATGTTTTCAGTAGTGCAAGATTCTAGGACCAGAGGGCACAACCTCAGAATAAAAGGACGTGCATTTAGAAAGGAGAAGAGAATGAATTTAGCCAGAGGGTGGTGAATCTGTTGAATTAATTGCCACCGATAGTGGTGTAGGCCATGACATTGGGTATTTTTGAAGCGGAGATCGATGGGTTCTAGATGGGTGGCGAGTATATGGAACGATCTGCCAGAGAAGGTAGTTGAGGTAGATACTTTAACACTATTTAAAAGACACTTGGACAGGTACATGGATAGGATAGGTTTAGAAGGTATGGGCCAAACGCAGGATGGTGGGATTAGTGTAGATGGGCATCTTGGTCAACTGACCAGCGATCACCTGCACACTAACAAGTATTCTACACACGAGGGACAATTTACAATTATACCAAGCCAATTAGCCTACAAACCTGTATGTCTTTGGAATGTGGGAGAAAACCGGAGATCTCGGAGAAAACCCACATAGGTCACGGGGAGAACGTACAAACTCCGTAGAGACAGCACCCAAAGTCAGGATCGAACCTGGCTCTCTGGCACTGTAAGGCAGCAACTGTACCGCTGCGCCACCGTGCCGCCCTAAGTAGTTGGGTTTATTTCAAGAAGCTGAGCCTAGTCTGCCAGCAGCTGTAAGAGAGGAACGCTGACATAAAAACTAGTTAAAGTGCCTTTTAATGCTGTTAACTACAGTAGGTGGAGGCTGGAGGGCAGTGGTTTTTAATAAGCTCCATTTTAAAACCTAGCTTGGTGTGTTTGTCACGGCAGTTGTCTTGCTGGTTGGTGTTTGTATTGCTAACAGATGGGAATCTGGCTCAATTGTTTTAATTTATGCAGATGTGCTATAAAATGAGCAGCTACATAAAGTAATTATAATATAAATCTGACATGACCTTCTCATCATAAGAACATAAGACACAGGAGCAGAATTAGGCCAATCAGCCCATCGAGTCTATTCTGCCATTCAATCATGGCTGATCTATCTTTCCCTCTCAACCCCATTCTCCTGCCTTCTCCCTGTAACCCATGATGACCTTACTAATCAAGAATCTATCAATCCCCGCTTTAAAAATACCTAATGACGTGGCCTCCACAGCCGTCTGTGGCAATTAATTCCACAGATTCACCACCCTTGGCTAAAGAAATCTCTCCTCATCTCCTTTCTAAAAGTACATCCTTTTATTCTGAGGCTGTGCACTGTGGTCCTACAGTCTCCCACTAGTGAAAACATCCTCACAACATTCATTCTATCCAGGCCTTTCATTATTCTATTAGTTTCAATTAGGTTCCTCCTCATCCTTATAAACCTCAGTGAGAAAAGGCCCAGAATCATCAAAAACGTATCATACCTTAACCCAATCATCCCTGGGATCATTCTCGTAAACCTCCTCTGGACCCTCTCCAATGCCAGCACATCTCTCTTCAGATAAGGGGCCCAAAACTGCTCACAATACTCAAAATGCTGTCTGAATGATGCCGTATAAAGCCTGAGCATTACATCCCTGCTTCATTGCCTTCATTATTTCCATTATATGACCAATTCAGGTGTCATTCACAAACTTAGCAACCATGACAATTACATTCTCATCCAAATCATTAATATAGATGACAATAACAGTGATCCCTATGGCACATCAGAGGTGTTAGGACTCCAATCTGAATAATGCCCCTCTACTATCAGTCTGATTCCTACCAGCAAGCCAATTTTGTATCAAGTCGGCTAACACCACATATCTAACTTTCCGGACTAGCCCACCATTCGGGACCTGTCAAAGTCCTTGCAAAGAACCATATAGACATTATCTACCACCCTGCCCTCATCAATCCTCTTTATCACCTCCTCAAATAACTCCGGCAAATTTGTGAGGCACGATTTCATAGGCTTGGGTCATACAGAGTGGAAACAGGCCCTTAGGCCCAACTTGCCCACACTGACCAACATATCCTATCTACACTAGTCCACTTGCCTGAGTTTGCCCAGATCCCTCTAAACCTACCTTATCCATGTATCTGCCCAAATGTTTCTTAAACATTGCAATATTACCAGCCTCAACTACCTTCTCCGGCAGCTCATTCCATACACCCACCACCATTTCTGCAGAAAAATTATCCCTCGGATTCCTCTCCCTTTAAACCAATGTCATCTGGTTCTCAATTCCCTTACCATGGGTAAGAGACTTTGTGCGTCTACTCAATCTATTCCTCTCATGAATTTGTACACCTCTATATGATCACCCCCTCATCGTCCTGCACTCCAATTAATAGTCTCAGGCTCTAACTAACCTCTCCCAAAAGCTCAGGCCCCTGAGTCCTGGCAACATCCTCTTAAATCTTCTCTGCACCCTAGTGTGTAGGATAGTCCTAGTGTATGGGGTGATCGCTGGTCGGCACGGACTAGGTGGGCCAAAGGACCTGTGTCTGCAATGTAACTAAAGCCTCAAGCCTGAAGTCTAATAGTATAAATGTGAGCCAAGATATCAGGAAAAACCCCACTCTCAGTTTGAAGAAGGGTCTCAACCTAAAAAGTCACCAATGCCCTTTCTCCAGAGATGCTGCCTGACCCGCTGAGTTACCCCAGCATTTTGCGTCTATCTTCAGTTTAAATCAGCATCTGCAGTTCCTTCCATCACAATAAAAAATCCTGCTCTTCTTTGAAAATAACCACTGGATCTTTGACGCCCACCTACACACCTCATCATCATCGGCGGTCACTCGAAACGAATATGACTGTCCTCTCCTCTCGATAGGGCCGTCTACCTGCGGGTCTGCAGATGTCTGCGATCTGCGATCCACACACCTTGGTGCAACGTGGGCAGTGGAGACTGGCGGTGGTTGGTAGTCGTCGAGCCCCCTTCTTTCTCTCCTTACGGTGCTGTCGCTTTGTCTCTGCGACATGGCGTTGTTCCATTTCATGAAGTGCAGCTCCTTCCTGCACGGATTTCCTCCAGGAGCGCCTGTTCAGTGCAATGTGCTCCCAGTTGCTTGATATGATGTAGAATTTTTTCAGACTGTTCTTGATGTTGTCCTTGAAGCGTTTCTTTGGCCCGCCGGGGGCTCGCCGGCCTTCCTTCAATTGAGAGTACAGAAGTCAAAGAGACACGGTAACATTTGATTCAACAGATGGTGTCTCTGGCATTGTAGTAACCCTTTGGTACAACGCTGATAATTCATCGCAGATTATATGTTCAAGACCTGAACCAAGTTTCTATTTCAGGCAAAACTGCTCAGAGCAGAGCTGGCATCTCAAATGAAATGGAAATCATGTAACAACGAGTTATTATTGTTCATTGCCTTTAATGTAGAAGAACATCCTAAGGCATTTCCAAAAGATCTAAGAAAAATAAATACTGAGCCAACTTATTAAAGATTAGAGTCTTGACAAAAGCTTTGTTCAAATGGGTTGGTATTAAGGAGGGTCACTAAGAAAGGGAGATGAAGAGAAGTTCAGACAAAAAGTTTGGTAGATTGGAACTTGGAAGCTGAAGAACAGTCACCAGCAACAAAAAAGATGCAAAGCGCTGGAGGAACTCAGCATGTCAGGCAGCTTCTGAGGAGAACATAGATAGGCAACACTTTGGGTCAGGACTCTTCTTCATACTTAATGTCACTTATCCGTGCTCTCCAGAGATGCTGCCTGACCCGCTGAGTTACACCAGCATTTTGTGTCTTTTTTTTTGTAAACCAGCATCTGCAGTTCCTTGTGTCTACAGGCACCAGCAGGACAGTGAAGGGGGAGAGGAGTTCACAAGCGGATGGTGTAAATGAAGTGGATCTGAATGGATCATATGGGGAGGGATGGGGGTGGGGAAATCGCTGTAGAAATTGAACATGGAGTTAAGAAATTAACGTTAAAATCTTGTAGACTGGAGATAGTAAGTCAGTAAGTGCATGTGCGTTGGGACAATGCTGTGTGAAATGCACTGCTGTTTCTTGGCCAGACTATTTCAACATCACCATTCAAAACCTGTAATCTCAACTACCCTGATGGAACTTTTTTGTTTTTTCCGGCCCTACTTTATCTGCCACCACAAGAATTCTCGTCTCTTCTTAGAATGGATTGTCTAAAAGAGACAGGCCATCCAACTGCAATTTAAATGTTGAAAGGACTGAAGAAAGGTGTGACATTTAGTTTAGTTTAGTTTAGTTCAGTTTAGTTTAGTTCAGTTTGGTTTAGTTTACAGGTGCAGCGTGGAACAGGCCGTTCGGCCCACCGAATCTGCGCCAACCATCAATCGTCACCCGTGCACTAGCTCTATCCAACACATGAGGGATAATTTACTATTTTACCGAAGCCTATTAACCTACAAACCTGCACGTCTTTGCGATGTAGAAGGTAACCGGAGGACCAGGAGAAAACCCACGCGGTCACAGGGAGAACGTTCCATCTCTGTACAGACAGCCCCTGTAGTCAGAATCGAACACGAGACTCTCATGCTGTAAGGCAGCAACTCTACCACTGCGAACAGTTGGCTTCCTTGCAGGCAACAATAGGTAGAGTTTCATCATGAATGGAACAACAAGTTATTTTCAAGCAGGAATTAACAATCCAGAGGCATAAATGTAATCCTACGATCACATTTTTCTTAGAATTTCTGTCAAATTTAATTTCTTTAAAAATAATTTCTTTAAATTTCTTACAGAATCTGTGAGAAATTAATTAGTTAATTAATTGACAGAATTTACAAGAAAAGTATTGGTAATATGGTGATGACGTCCGTGTGCAGCTATTAAAGAGACTTTACGCTCTCAAAAATTTCCCTCCTGCATTTTTGTAAGGAAACTACCCATTGCTACATTAATATGTGAAGATGACATTAACATAGCAGTTGAACAAGACGTTGGTGAGGCCGCATTTGGAGTATTGTGTTAATTCTTGGTCACCCTTCTCAAGGAAGGATGGCGCTAAGGTGGAAAGAGTGCAGAAACGATTTACGAGGATGTTGCCAGGACTTCAGGGTCTGAGCTCTACCTGCTGCGCCACTGTGTGCCTCCCATTGTGGCTGGAGTTTAGTTCCACATTTGTTCAGCCACTGTTGGCAGCAAACAGTGACAGGTCAGGTATATAAAGTGTCAGAGGAAGGTTGAGGCTTAAATCTACTCCAATGTACCTTCCAACTTATATATCTGCATGACATTGAAGGGGTGATCTGTGGTCGGCGTGGACTGAAGTACCTGTTTCCATGCTGTATCTCTAAACTAATACTCTGCGGCAATGTAAATGTTTCTAATCCCATTCCAATTATTCTTGTGAACTTTCTGTAGGATGCTGACAATTTCATGCAGATTTATGCTAAATTATGTGTTTCCGTACTGTACTGCTTCCAAAAGGAAGGAGAGTTAAGGTTAAACAAAATCACTTCGTAGAGAGCCAAACATATACATCCATCAAAGAAAAAGGGTTAGAAAGAGAATGCAAGCTGCATTTCAGAAGGTTTACTAACACACCTAGCCATCCAGCCCTAAGATACATAGATACATAGATACATAGAAAATAGGTGCAGGAGTAGGCCATTCTGCCCTTCGAGCCTGCACCGCCATTCAATATGATCATGGCTGATCATCCAACTCAGTATCCCGTACCTGCCTTCTCTCCATACCCCCTGATCCCCTTAGCCACAAGGGCCAGATCTAACTCCCTCTTAAATATAGCCAATGAACTGGCCTCAACTACCTTCTGTGGCAGAGAGTTCCAGAGATTCACCGCTCTCTGTGTGAAAAAGTTTTTCCTCATCTCGGTCTTAAAGGATTTCCCCCTTATCCTTAAGCTGTGACCCCTTGTCCTGGACTTCCCCAACATCGGGAACAATCTTCCTGCATCTAGCCTGTCCAACCCCATAAGAATTTTGTACGTTTCTATAAGATCCCCTCTCAATCTCCTAAATTCTAGCGAGTATAAGCCAAGTCTATCCAGTCTTTCTTTATATGAAAGTCCTGACATCCCAGGAATCAGTCTGGTGAACCTTCTCTGCACTCCCTCTATGGCTATAATGTCCTTCCTCAGATTTGGAGACCAAAACTGTACGCAATACTCCAGGTGTGGTCTCACCAAGACCCTGTACAACTGCAGTAGAACCTCCCTGCTCCTATACTCAAATCCTTTTGCTATGAAAGCTAACATACCATTCGCTTTCTTCACTGCCTGCTGCACCTGCATGCCTACTTTCAATGACTGGTGTACCATGACACCCAGGTCTCGCTGCATCTCCCCATTTCCTAATCGGCCACCATTTAGATAATAGTCTGCTTTCCTGTTTTTTGCCACCAAAGTGGATAACCTCACATTTATCCACATTATACTGCATCTGCCAAACATTTGCCCACTCACCCAGCCTATCCAAGTCACCTTGCAGTCTCCTAGCATCCTCCTCACAGAGGAGGCACAGTGGAGTAGCTGGTTGTGCCGCTGCCTCCCAGCCCCAGAGATCCTGGCTTGATCCTGACCTCGGGTGCTGTCAGTATGGAATTTGCATGTTCTCACTGTGACCGCGTGGGTTTCCTCTGGGAGCTTCGGTCTCCTCACACTACGAACCCGTGCAGGTTTGTACGTTAATTAGCCTCTATAATCGTCGCTGATGTGTGGGTGGTGGGATGGCATAGAGCTAGTGTGAAGTGTTGATCAATGGTCAGCGTGGTCTCGGTGGGCTGAAGAGCTCATATCCATGCTGTATCTCTAAACTAAACTAACGTTTGTTTACTTAAATTATGGGAAAATAAATTGACCAATAGATATGTTTTACATCATTTTGCTGGTAGAGCAGCTGCCTCACAATGCCAGAGACCTGGGTTTGATCCTGATCTCGGGTGCTGTCTGTGTGAAAGGGAGTGGATGAGCAAGTGGGATATCACAGAACCAGTGTGAGCGAGTGATCGATGTTTGGTATAGACTCAGTGGGCTGACCAATCAGTTTCCATGTATAAACAAGAAACTGCCGCTGGTTAATACACAAAAAGACACAAATGGGTCTGTCCCACTTAGGCAATTATTTGGGCGACTACAGGCGACTGCCGCAAAATGTTCAACATGTTGAAAATTTTTCGGCGACAGTGGCGACAATTTCTGCTGTCGTAGGTTGTCGTAGGTTGATGTAGGTGCTGTCGTAGGTTGTCGCCAGGTGTCGTGTGTGAATTCCATTAAAACTAGTCCCTGGCAGTCGCCTAAAGAGTCGCCTAAAGAGTCGCCTAAAGTGGGACAGGCCCAAAAGTGTGTAGGAAGGAACTGCAGCTGCTGGTTTATACCAAAGTTAGACACAGTGCTGGAGTAGCTCAGCGGGTCAGGCAGCAGCTCTAGAGAACATGAATACTATAGGTGAAGTTTCGGGTCGAGACCCTTCTTCCAACTAATTGTAGGGGGGGGGGAGCTGGAAAATGGTCGAGGCAAGACAATGTGTGGCAAGTCCCTCACCCGTGTCAATCTATTATCTGCCTCTCCCCTTCTCCAGCTTTCTTCTCCTCCCCTATAATCAGTCTGAAGAAGGGTCCAGACCCCAAACGTCACCTATCCATGTTCTCCAGAGATGCTGCCTTACCCGCTAAGTTACGCCCACACTTTGTGTTGATCTGTTTCCATGCTGTTTCTTCAAACCTTTCCAAAATATAAATAATTCTTCTAGCCCAAGAAGATCTCTTGAAAAACGGCACTGCTAAAATTCACAGGTACTGTATAATATTTGATTTTTTTCAATAATACAAATCTGTACAATATTACTTATGTTCTACAGTGCTAGTCATAAGTTCATAAGTGATAGGAGCAGAATTTGGCCATTTGGCCCATCAAGTCATTCAATCATGGCTGATTTAACTTTCCCTCTCAACCGCATTCTCCTGCCTCCTCCCCATAACCCTGACACCCGTACTAATCACGTCTTGCCATATGCATTCAGCTTCTTACCATTATTACCTTTTTCACCTGCATGAGATTATTTATACTTTGTTCAGAGTATCTGCTCATGGTGTTGAGAAAAATAAAGTGAATGATAATATTTTAGAAAAAATAAACTTTGAACTACATTGCAACGAAGAGAATAAATCAAAGAAGGTAATTCAATCTCTGGATTCTGTTGACATTGATACACGGCTCAAGCTTCGCTTTCATGGTCTGCAATATTAACAGTGCAGTTCACTGCCTGCCACCTATTCTTTTCACTTGGTGTTCCCTTCCCTCCAGTCATTTAATACCTTACGGTCAAAATGGTAATTTGGTGAAGGCGATTCTTTTTTGTGTTTTTCAAATAACAGACAAAATACAAGTTCACTCAGGAAAACTTTCTCGTACTAATTTCCTATGAATACTTTGTTAACTTGACACGTAAAAATGAGTCCATGTACTCATCTTAAACGTTGCGATATCATCTAGCTTGTTCCAAACACCCACCACCCTCTGTGTGAAAAAGTTACCCCTCAGGTTAATATATTGTCAGGTTCCTATTCATTTCCCTCCTCACCTTAAACCTCTGGTTCTTAATTCCCCTCCTCTGGACAAGAGACACTGTGCGTCTACCCGATCCATTCCTCTCAGATCAAACTCAATTATAATGGTTTTATACTGAATAACAGTATTTTGTCATTTTTTATTAAAGCATCTGATGGTAACAACATTTAAGTGATGGGGTGCTGACAGATCAACACTTGCACTTACCAAACCCAGTGAGAGAGCAACTGGCTAGCATCCAAAATGGATGTTTGCATTATGCAATTATTGCACAGTTATTATTCACAGTGGAGGCACTGTGGTAAGTTCCCGCTGCCCACAGCCTGGCATGAGCTCTGCGTGAAGCCAACACTCCCCCACTATTCCATGGCTGCACATTTACACAGGGGATCAATAGTGCTGGTGTTTGGCACTACTTAAAAGCAGAAGGAGCTCTTGAAGAGGAGGCATCTTGTGGTTTCAAGGAGTGGTGAGAATCACATGAAAACTACATCCACTGCTGTAATACTTTGAGCAACGATTTTAAAAATGTGTTATGATTCGTGGGTGAATGAGCACAGTGATAATGAGTCCATGTGATGGCACTCGCAGTCACGTTTTGCATGACATGCAGATGATAGAGGGGAGGATGGGGTCGGAGTGCAATGGTTTAGGTTTAGGATTAGATTTAGGTCTAGGTTTATTATTGTCACATGTACCGAGGTACAGTGAAAAGCTTTGTTTTGCAATGCTACCCAAACAGATCCGATATGCCATATGTAGCCAGATACCATACAATCAGTTCAAACTCAAGTACAATAGGTAGAGCAAAGGGGAAGATACAGAGTGCAGAATATCGTTCTCAGCATTGTAGCGCATCAGTTCCTTAGAAAGAGTCCAATGTCCCCAATGGGTGGAGGTGAATTGAACAGTCTGCCAATAATTAGTTTGGGGGAGTTTCTTCTCATCCAGTAGTTACAGTGGAAAAGCAGTCGTGACAATGTATGCATACTGGTGATGAGATGGAGCTCGGATCCTTGGTGTACCTATGGAGACTGATGTGTTTTCGAATGAGGTGGCCAAAGAAGAGCATGAAAATAGAAGATTAGTATAGTAGGAAATCGAGGAAGAGGGGCAGAGATCCTTTCAATAAGCTCTATAAATCCATGGTGTCAATGTGTCCCATCAATTTCATCTCCACCCCATCAAGAGGGCTGCTGCAGGATTACCCACACAACTGCCTGTGGCTCCTTGGAGCCCAAACTTCTCTTTATTTAGGCTGACTGCATTCTTGCTTTCAACATCCCACTTTGACAGAGACCTTCATGTTGCCCATTGTAGGAAAACCATGTTACCATATATATTAAAATATTGAACAGTACAGCACAGAAGGCAATCTCTGCCAAACATGATGCCAAGACCAACTCTTATCTGGTGTGAACATAATCCATACCCCTCCATTCCCACATATCCATGTGCCTATGGTTGGCAGAGTGGCGCAGCGGTAGAGTTGCTGCCTTACAGTGCCAGAGACCCGGGTTTGACCCTGATTATGGTTGCCGTCCGAATGCAGTTTGCACGTTCTCCTTGTGATCACGTGGGTTTTCTCCATGTGCCCCGGTTTCCTCCAACACTCCAAAGATGTACAGGTTTGTAGGTTAATTGGCTTCGGGAAATTTGTAAAATGTCCCTAGTGTGTAGGATAGTGTTAGTGTACGGGGCGATTGCTGGTCAGCATGGACTCGTAGGGCTGAAGGGCCTGTTTCTGCACTGCATCTCTAAAGACTAAAGTCTAAAGTCTATCCAAAAGTCTGTTTAATGCCACCATTGTATCTACCTCTACCACCAGCCCCAGCAGTGCGTTCCATATTTCCTTTCAATTCTGCCTCTTTCACCTTAAAGCTATGCCCTCTAGTATAAGATTTTTCCATACTGGGTAAAAGATTCTGACTGTCTACCCTATCTATGCCTCACATCATTTTATATAATTCTATCGTCTCCCCATCTATTGCAGGGAAAACAATCCAAGTCTCTCCCTGTAACTAATACCCCCTAATCCAGGTATCATTCTAGTAAACTCCGCACCCTCTCCAAAGCCTTCACATCCTTCCTGTAATCGAGTGACCAGAACTGCATGCAATACTCCAAATACTGTCTAACCAAAGTCCTATAAAGCTGCATCATAACTTTTATCCTCAATACATTGACCAATGCAGGCAAACATATCTTAGGCCCTTCCTTACCGCTGAGAATGAAAGGTTGGGGGGGGGGGGGAACAGCAGGGGGCCACTAAGGAGCAAGGAGGGACATGGTGGGGAGGCCGCCTGTGGCCACGTGTTACAGCAGACCTGGTTCACCGCTGTGAGAAGGAGATAAAACTGTTCGCATAATTTGTTGTAACTTTGTCAGCCCCACAAACATGGTGACTCTTGTGCACTGCCTAGGTGAGGACTGCAGTATGATTTTACTGGGCTGTATGCAAAACAAAGAATTTTATTGTACCTAGGTACATGTGACAATAAAGTATCATTGAATCATTGACAAAAGAGCATTTAACCAGTACGCGCAATATTTAGTCATAATGTGAGTTACATATCTGTGCAGGCAGACAGATTCTATAATGCATAACTTATTTAATGCTGGCTACATCAACCCTCTCTGTCCTCTGGTAGAGATGCTGCTCATTCTACATGCTACTGTTCTTCTTGCTGACAGAGATATAAAAGTAATGGATTATTGCTTTTAGCATTTTCAATCATGAGCCAAATGGGCCAATTAAGGTGTAATTCCAATTTAACTTCATTAGGAAGTACTGATCCTGAAGAAAATATGCAAGTGAATACATATTAGCACATGTATAGGAAGGAACTGCAGATGCTGGTTTATCCGAAGATAGACACAAAGTGCTGGAGTAACTAAGCAGGTCAGGCAGCATCTTTGGAGAAAAGAATAGGTGACATTTCGGGTTGGAACCCTTCTTCAGACCCTTCTTCGGGTTATTTGCAACTCTATGTTATTGTCACGTTATATTATTACAACATTAATCATGTGGAAGTATTCATGACCGTCTGAAAACGGGTTCCGACTTGAAACGTCACCTATTCCTTTTCTCCAGTGATGCTGCCTGACCCGCTGAGTTACTCCAGCATTTTGTGTCTATCTACATTTTAGCACATGCCTTAACCGAACGACTTATCCAATTCATGAACAGTTGCAATAACAAGGAACTGCAAATGCTGGTTTGTACCAAAGAAAGACACAAAATGCTGGTGTAGCAGGCCAGGCAGCATCTCTGGAGATCATGGATAGGCGATGTTTCAGGATCCTTCTTCAGACTCCCATGAACATTTCCGCCTGATTAAATTGCAATAGTATAATGTGACAATAACATAGCATTGCAAATAACCTCTTAAAGTTCACAACTAAAATAGCGACAGGAGAAGAGTTGACAGTTGTACGCTGAGTAAAATACTTAAACGTCAACATAAATAACATGAAGACATGTGGGCTTGTGAGTTAATTGGCCCTCTGTAAATAGTCCCGTAGTGTGTGGGACAACATAGAACTAGTGTGAACGGGTGATTGATGGTCGGCGTGGGCTGAGAGGGCCGAAGCACCTGCTTCCAACGATCTTGTTTAGAGGGAACGTGAACTCAGTTGCAGTGTACAGTTTGGAACACACAGCTTTGCTCAGATTGCTAGCTTCACCATAGTGCTGAGTGACGTTGAGTCTATACCTACAGCCTTGCACAGTCCTAATCTGCAGTCAGTCATTCTCTCAGCTGGAAGGGATGACATTCCTTCAGTGTGCAGCTGGTTTGCAGTCTCAGTCAGCACTTAGTGCAGGTAACATGCCGGCTGCCTTAGCCCTCACTCCACCAGGGCAGAAGCTGCTCAGTATATATGCTCACTTGCACACTGACATTGTTCATGAGCCACTCAAGCAATGCATGAAACATACAGAATAGTGAAAGGCTCAGATAGAGTGGAAGTGGAGAGGATGTTTCCATTAGTGGGAGAGTTCAAAACTAGAGGTCATAGCCTCAGAATTAAAGGACATTCTTTTAAAAAGAAGATGAGGAGAAATTTCTTTAGTCAGAGGGTGGTGAATTTGTGGAATTCATTGCCACAGAAGGCTGTAGAGGCCAGGTCGTGGATATTTTTAAGGCAGAGATAGATAGATTCTTGATTAGTACAGGTGTCAGAGGTTATGGGGAGAAGGCAGGAGAATGGGGTTAAATGGGTGAGATATTATTTAGGTATGTGAAGAGCAAAAAACTAGTTAAGACTAGTTAAGTTGGACCCGTGAAGACTGAAAAGGATGAATTTATTATGGGGAACAAGGAAATGGCAGATGAGTTGAACATGTACTTTGGATCCGTCTTTACTAAGGAAGACACAAACAATCTCCCTGATGTACTAGTGGCCAGAGGATCCAGGGTGGTGGAGGAACTGGAGATTCACATTAGGCAGGAAATGGTGTTGGGTAGACTGATGGGACTGAAGGTTGATAAATCCCCAGGGCCTGATGGTCTGCATCCCAGGGTACTTAAGGAAGTGGCTCTAGAAATCGTGGATACATTGGTAATCATTTTCCAATGTTCTATAGATTCAGGATCAGTTCCTGTGGATTGGAGGGTAGCTAATGTTATCCCACTTTTTAAGAAGGGCGGCAGAGAGAAAACAGGGAATTATAGACCAAATAGCCTGACATCGATGCTGGAGTCAATAATAAAAGATGAAATAGTGGCACATTTGGATAGCAGTAACAGGATCGGTCTGAGTCAGCATGGATTTACGAAGGGGAAATCATGCTTGACTAATCTTCTGGAATTTTTTTAGGATGTAACCAGAATAATGGACATGAGAGAGCCAGTGGATGTAGTGTACCTGGACTTTCAGAAAGCATTTGATAAGGTCCCACATAGGAGATTAGTGGGCAAAATTAGGGCACATGGTATTGAGGGTAGGGTGCTGACATGGATAGAAAATTGGTTGGCAGATAGGAAACAAAGGGTAGGAATTAACGGGTCCCTTTCAGAATGGCAGGCAGTGACTAGTGGGGTACCGCAAGGCTTGGTGCTGGGACCGCAGCTATTTACAATATATATTAATGGTTTGGATGAAGGGATTAAAAGTAACATTAGCAAATTTGCAGATGACACAAAGCTGGGTGGCAGTGTGAACTGTGAGGAGGATGCTATGAGGATGCAGGGTGACTTGGACAGGTTGGGTGAGTGGGCAGATGCATGGCAGATGCAGTTTAATGTGGATAAATGAGAGGTTATCCACTTTGGTGGCAAAAATAGGAAGGCAGATTATTATCTAAATGGTGTCAAGTTGGGAAAAGGCGAAGTACAATGGGATCTGGGGGTCCTTGTTCATCAGTCACTGAAAGTAAGCATGCAGGTACAGCAGGCAGTGAAGAAAGCGAATGGCATGTTGGCCTTCATAACAAGAGGAGTTGAGTATAGGAGCAAAGAGGTCCTCCTGCAGTTGTACAGGGCCCTAGTGAGACCACACCTGGAGTATTGTGTGCAGTTTTGGCCTCCAAACTTGAGGGAGTGCAGCGCAGGTTCACGAGGTTAATTCCCGGGATGGCGGGACTGTCATATGTTGATAGATTGGAGCAGCTGGGCTTGTATACCCTGGAATTTAGATGAGAGGGGATCTTATTGAAACATATAAGATTATTAAGTGTTTGGACACGCTAGAGGCAGGAAACATGTTCCCAATGTTGGGGGAGTCCAGAACCAGGGGCCATAGTTTAAGAATAAGTGGTAAGCCATTTAGAACGGACATGAGGAAAAACTTTTTCACACAGAGAGTTGTGAGTGTGTGGAATTCTATGCCTCAGAGGGTGGTGGAGGCTGGTTCTCTGGATGCTTTTAAGAGGGAGTTAGATAGAGCTCTTAGGGATAGTGGAGTTAAGGGATATGCGGAGAAAACGGGTACTGATTGTGGATGATCAGCCATGATCACAGGGAATATGATCACAGGGAAGGGCCGAATGGCCTACCCCTGCACCTATTGTCTATTGTCCATTGTCTATATTCAGCTATGATTGAATGGCGGAGTAGATTTGATGGGCCAAATGGCCTAACTCTACGACTATTCCTTATGACCTTTCTGAACTTTTGACAATTCTCCATCCAGGATGAGGGGTTGTCTTATAGAGGAGGTGTATCAAATAATAAAAGGAATAGATCAGGTAGATACACAGTCTCTTGCCCAGAGTGGGGGAATCAAGAACCAGAGGGCATAGGTTTACGGTGAAGGGGGGAAAGATTTTATAGGAATCTGAGGGGGAACGTGAGCTGCCGGAGGAGATAGTTGAGGAAGGTAGTATCACAACGTTCAGCAGATACATGGATAGGACAAATTTAGTGTGATATGGGCCAAAAGGCCAGTGGGACTATTGTAGATGGGACATGTTGGTCAGTGTGGGCAAGTTGGGCCGAAGGCCCTGTTTCCACACGGTATGACTCTATGACTATGACTCTATCCTTCATCTCCTCTCACTGACCCTCATCACCATTCAATTCTCCACCAGTCCCACTCCCCTTCCATTTCCTCTAGGACTAACCAGCAGATAGTGTGGCACAGTAGCGCAGCGGCAGAGATCCGATCCTGACTACAGGTGCTGTCTGTACGGAGTTTGTACGTTCTCCCTGTGACCGCGTGGGTTTTCTCAAGGCTGCACCATCGCCCACAATATTAAAATTCTAGCGCATGCTGTGCTTTGCACACTCACTTGTTTGTGGAGCCCTTCTCCAATTTTCCAGATTAATGTCACAAGGGCGCCCATCACAGTTACCCGGCATAGCACGCTTTCATTTAAAGAATTGCAGTCAACCTTTAAGTTGATCTGACCACTCCGAATGTCATACCCTTGCTAACACAGCAGCCAATGAAGAACACAAACAGCATTGCCAACACTGAGTTATTGGCCCATATTTAAAATCCTGTCTGCAATGCAGTGAATAAGTGCATGCCGCAATCTCCGTGTCTTTGGCAATTTTTCGAATTTAACCCTAAAAAACCTTGCAGCATTATACTTGCAGAGGCATCTGGACAATTCAAAGCAGGCAGGAATTCTCATTAAGTAAACGAAGGACAATTAATTAAGCATGAACATAAAGGCATTTTAGTACATTATATGCTTTTTTTACTGGAGACATCACCTCATTTATGTTTTAAATTATGGAAACAACAATGAAATGAGATGTCGCGTACCCAATCCAGGGTTCGTATGATGAGCGTTTGACCGCTCTGGGCCTGTACTCGTTGAAGTTTAGAAGGATGAGGGGAGATCTCATTGATACCTAATGAATAGTGGAAGGCCTGGATAGAGTGGATGTGGAGAGGATTTTCCACCAGTGGGAGAGTCTAGGTCAAGAGGGTACAGCCTCAGAATAAAAGGACATACATTTCAAATGGAAAAGAGGAGGAATTTCTTTAGCCAAGGGTGGTGAACCTGTGGAATTCATTGCCACAGACGGCTATGGAGGCCAAGTGAAGGCATGAGAATGGAGGTTGGGAGGAAAAAAATAGATCAGCGATGATCGAATGGCAGAGCAGACTCGATGAACCAAATGGTCTAATTCTGCTCCTTTAGTAGGCCCCCCTCTGTCATGGCTGACCATGGGTGATGCATCCTGGTCGTATGCAAGCCTGGGCGATGTCATATGGAGGACAGGCTGTTGCCCAGGCAGCACGTCCCCCCTCTCCACGTCGCTAATCGATCCAAAGGAACACCAGGGACGTTACAGTTTGGCACCAGCACCGTCGCAGGAGCTGCAAGAGCGAGGTTGTAGACAAACCGCCTTAGGGGCTCTGACTCCGGATTTTCTTGAGGTTTACTCCTGGAGCCTTTTCCATGACTGGATATGGCCACAAGGCAGTGGAAGTTTTAAATCAACTTTCCCTCTCCTAGATGGACTGCGTTCCCAGGCTGACGAGCCCCATCTGCCCGAGCCTCGTGGGGGCGGGAGCGTCTATCTTCCCGTGCAGGTCTATAGCACCTGACCATTGCCCAGAATTCTGCTCCTATATCTTATGGTTTTATGGTCCTTCAATCCTCAAAGCCCAGAATGATGAATCAATTGTGAAACTGTGCACCTTTAAGGATTCTACAGTGTAATTTTGAAAAAGGGAGATCAGGTGTCTTGGACAAAAGATTATACTTCATCATAGCTGTTCATTATCATATTTGGAGACATGGTGGTGCAGTGGTAGAGTTGCTGCAATACAGTGCCAGGGACCCGGGTTTGATTCTGACTACAAGTGCTGTCTGTACGAAGATTGTACGTTCTCCACGTGACCTGCGTGGGTTTTCTCCAGGTGCTACAGTTCCCTCCCACACTCCAAAGACGTACAGGTTTGTAGGTAAATTGGCTTCAGTAACATTGTAAATTGTCCCTAGTGTGTAGGATAGTGCTGGTGTACAAGGGTGATCACTGGTTAGCACAGACTCAGTGGGCTGAAGGGCCTGTTTCCGTATTATATCTCTAAAGTTTAAAGTCTAAATATCACTCCATATAAGATGTGGTTTATGCACAATCTAATCATCATATTAGAACAGAGACTACAGTCTTAATTCACTGAAGCATTTTGGGACATCATTGTGGTTTTTTTTGCAAATCACTTATTCATTTAATCTCAAAAATCCAAGGAAAAAGAGATTCAAAGGGGGATATATCCAAATTCTGTCCCTTTCAATCTGCTGGTGAATGCAGTACAAGTAACATGCAAATTGATAGGAACTTTCTTATCAGTTTCATATAAAGCCCAACATCCAACAGAGGCTGTAGTGCTCAACACTCCACCAGAGAAGGCTTTCAGTAGGAGTACTTAACCTTCCCAGTATCATTTCTGAAGTTTAGTTTAGTTTATAGATACAGCATGTAAACAGGCCCTTAGGCCCACAGAGTCTGCACCAACCAACGATCCCCGTACACTAACCTATCCTACACACTCGGGACAATTTACCATTTTTTACCGTAGACAATTAACCTACAAACCTGTACGTCTTTGGAGTGTGGGAGGAAACCAGAGCACCTGGAGAAAACCCATGGAATTACGGGAAGAACGTACAAATTCTGTACAGACAGCACCCGCAGTCAGGATCAAACCCAGGTCTCTGGCGCTGTAAGGCAACAACTCTGCCACTGCACCACTAAGCAGCCCTAAAGGCTCTTCGGCAGCACGGAAACAGGCCCTTCACCCATCAAGTCTGCGCTGACCATTGATCACCCATTCATACTAGTTCTATGTTATGCCACTTTCACACTCACTCCTGCGAGGCGTTAGGGATGTTGGCAGCTATGGTCGGTGAGCTGGAGTGAAGCCTTCCTATTCATTCGGTGTCACAAACAGCACTGGAAAGGCTCCTGTCCCAACCATGTAGCCATCCTTTAGCTAATCTACCTTCCAAGGCTTGGCACACAATGTGTTAAATCTGATTCACAGAATAACCCAGGCCTCTCGGTGAGAGAGTGTGAATTTGACATTATGTGGGAAGTCACAGAGTTTGATTTTGTATGCGGAGTGTATCATAGGTTATACATTGGAGTGAATGTGTCCGCATGGGTCACATAGAAATTCAATGACAAATTGAATGATTTTTACCACCACAAGATTGAATTTCAGTGCACAATTGTTTGCTAAATGCAATTGGTACTTGGTGCAGTACATAATGCATACCAACACATTGGATCGCATATTTTGATGCATATGCACAAAGAGCAATGGTGTCAGTTGCCGGGCAACCCTTCCTTGACGTTGTTGCTGCCGGATTGGACTGCTCAAATGCTGCAATGAAGCAGCATGCACCACGGACAGGAAAGCAGGTTCTTAGCAGCAGGAAGCACGTCAGGTTGTATACATGCGCACTTACCTGCACCCTTGTAAGGGTGCCCCTTACAGATGACATTGAGAGGGCGAGGGCCAACTCAGTGGCAGGTGGCCAGATTTAGAATAATCATTCAGGTGGATCCTGATGTCCCTGAGTACTCCTATCCTTGCCGAGGTTGCCCAGAGTTGTGAATAAAATCATGATGGGAATAGACAGGATGAATGCATGGAGTATTTTATCCAGAGCAGGCGTATCAAGAACCAGAGGACGTAGGCTTATGGTGAGAGGGAAAACATTTAATAAGAACCTAAGGGGCAGGTTTTACATTCATGTGTGGTATATGGAACAAGCTGCCAGGGGAGGTAGTTGAGGCAGATATTAATAACAACATTTAGAAGACTGGATAGGAAAAGATGGGAGGGAAATGGGCCAAACGCAGGCATATGGAACTAGCTTAGATGGGACATCTTGGCCGGTGTGGACCAGTTGGGCCAAAGGGCCTGTTTCTGTGCTGCATGCCTCTATAACTATGACATCTGTCACTGTAATCTTCAGGCAGAGTGGTTTGTCACCTGTCTACGATGCTCTGTTCCATCCAGCAGCTATAATGTATTTGGGTATTTCTGCTATTACATTGCGTGCTGGAAATTCATTGACTCTTTGCATCCACCTCCTGAAAGTCTTTGCGGTCAATTTACCCAAATGTGCAGTCAATTGCGAAGAATGGCAGTAGGATGCCAGTGCAAATATTCACCAGCATAAAAACTATTTAGCACGTTTTTCACAAACAAATATTTCTGGACGAGTGAGTTTGATTTTGCTTACGTCTAAAATTAGTTGTTACTTGAATTTTTTTTATACAGAAGTTGTACATGTGACACAATAGTGCAGATGGTCGAGCTACTGCCTCACAGCACCAGAGACCCGGGTTTGATCCTGACCTGGGATGCTGTCTGGGTGGAGTTTACACGTTCTCCCTGTGACCATGTGGGTTGCATCCGAGTTCACTATACAATGGCGTAATTAATCATTCACAGGGAATGTTAATTATGTTTTAACAGGTCAAGTTACTGGACCCGAGGGCTGGCAACATTGTTTGCATATCACTCCTGATGTGTGTAAAAATAAATGCTGGAATGCATCAGTGTGTCAGGCAGCATCTCCTTTGAAAAATAAACACCATTGCTAAAAGTTTGATTGGAACATTTGGCTTTGATGTGCTTAAGGGGGTATTTGGATTCAGAATTCAAGAGGCTGCACGTTGGCACATCGTAGAGTTGATGCCTTGCAGCGCCAGAGATCCGGGTTCAATCCTGACTACAGGTGCTGTCTATACAGAGTTTGCACGTTCTCTCTGTTATTGCGTTTGTTTTCTTCAGGATCTCCGGTTTCCTCCCACACTCCAAAGACGTGCAGGTTTGTAGGTTAATTGGCTTCTGTAAAATTGTCCCCAGTGTGTAGGATAGAACGAGTGTACGGATGATCGTTGGTCAGCGTGGACTCGGAGGGCCGCTGTATCTCTAAACTAAACTGTATGTACGGAGTTTGTTCTCCCAGTGACCACTTGAAAGTGGGATAACATAAAATGAGTGTACGGGTGATCGCTAATGGGCGTGGACTCAGTGTTTCCATGCTGTATCTCTCGTCAAAAGTCCGAAAGTAAAGCCTGAAGGCTGAAGAAGGGTCCCGATCTGAAACGTCACCTATCCGCCAAAACCTGGCGACTTTTGCATGCGGCCTTGGTAGACTATTTCTATTCTCTTTGTACTAATCAGGCTTTTCTCCGGGTGCCCCAGTTTCCTCCCACATCCCAAAGACGTGCAGATTTGTAGATTCATTGACCTAAATAAATTGCCCCTAGTGTATAGGATCTAAAACTAGGATAACAGAACTAGTGAACAGGTGATCGCTGGTCGGTGCAAACTCAGGTGAGGCCAAGGGCCTGTTACCACACTGTATCTCTGAACTAAACTAAACTGAATTTCAGGAGGGGTTGCAACCACCAATACTTCATTGACTATACAGTGCTTGCAGCCAAGGATATATTTTTACCTCATTAAGTTTTTACAGCAACAAGCAAATTTATATTTTGTTTGGATAATTTGCTTGCTTTTGGGTTTAAACCTTCTTTGTTTGAATCACTTCCAGTTGTTTGAGTATTTAAAACGCTGGGGCATTTTCAGACAACAAAAATAATCACACTCCACACATTTCATCCCCAAATTACCGTCCACTATTAATAGTTGAGTGAATGGCACTCATTGCACTTTGAGGATTGGTATTTACTGATTGATATAATTTTACAGCTATCTCAGTCTAATCATAACCATTTCAAAGCCCAAATGCTCACTTACTTACCTCTCTATGTCTGTACTCTTAATACAAAGGGGAAAATGTAAACAGATTTTAATTTGCTGTGAGAGTACAGTAACACCATCTGGCCACAAACATAGCCAGCAGAACCTCATCGCACATAACTCAGTGCCAGAACACTTGGTGAAAGCATTGTTTTGTCCAATTTAATCATCTTTACATTTGTGTGGGCAAGGCATAACTATTCAGCTGAATATTCACACTCTGAAACAGGTCCTTAATCTGTAAGTCACCAACTCTGCAATCATGCCTGGGCCAGAAGAACTCTCTATTCTGTTGGGCATGATATTTTCACGCTTACAACCTCAGATGCAAGGCCAATGCAGCAGTAGAGCTGCTGCCTCGCAATGCCAGAGATCTCGGTTTAATCCTGACATTGGTTGCTATCTATGCGGAGTTCTCCCTGTGACCGCAAGGATTTTCTCTGGATGCTCCGGTTTCCTCACACATCCCAAAGACGTGTTGGTTTGAGGGTGTCTGAAGAAGGGTCCCGACCCAAAACATCACCCATCCTTTTTCTCCAGAGATACTGCCTGACCCCCTGAGTTACTCCAGCACTTTGCATCTATCTTCAGGTTTGTAGGTTAATTGACCTTTGTAAAGTTTCAAGTCAATACGATCTTTAAAGATCATGAAATATTCATTCTCTCTCTGTCTCCATAGATGTTTTTGCTTATCACCTGAGTATCCAGCATGTTGTGTTTTGATTTCTGTCGTACATGATATTGATTGCTTGTATTCATTGCGGTTTTAAGCTGTTCCTCTCAAAGTGTTGTCTCATTTGACTCTCAAGACGCCAGTATTGCTTAGAGTGTGAAATTTGCCAAAGCCGACAGCCTCATTGACATGGGAATTCATTGCCATGGACGGCAGTGGAGGCCAAGACATTGGGTATTTTTAAAGCGGAGATTGACAGGATCTTGATTGGTAAGGATGTCAAAGGTTAAGGGGAGAAGGTAGGAGAATGGGGTTGAGAGGAAAAATTGATCAGCCGTGATTGGATGGCAGAATAGACTTGATGGTCCGAATGGCCTCATTCTGCTCCCACGACTCATGAACTTATGTGCCTCTGTGAAAGAAAGCCACAGATATAAATGCTTTCCTGCAACAGTGAACTTCTTGCTGGTTTGACTTGCTGACTATTTTGCTGGCACCTTAGAGAAAGATATGGAGTCATTGACCCATACAGTTATACAGCACAGAATAGATCCTTCGGCCCACTTGTCCGTATTCACGTACCTTGATTGTTCTTCTTGCGTATGGCGTGCACAGCCTAAAGTTGTAGGTCGACGTTCTATTTGATCTATTTGTTTGTGCACGTCGGGTTGATTGCATTAGTCGAAACAGGGTGGACCATGTGAAGGTTGCAATCTCCCACCCCGGTACCTTGATTGTAATCATATATAGCCATTTCTTTGACAGGATAGCGCACAAACAAAGGCTTTTCCTGTACCTCGGTACACATGACAATAATTAGCTAAACTAAACTAAATTTTAACTAAACTGAACTACACTAAACAGTACATTTTACCCTATCTTGATTGCATTCATGTATCTTGATTGTATAGTCTTTTCTTTGACTGGAAAGCACGTCGACAAAAGCTTTTCACTGTACCTTGGTTCACGCGACAATAATAAACTAAAGTAAACTAAACTAAATTATACCGAACTCCACTAAACAGTACATTTCACCCTGTTCCCAGAGGTCTATTCCATTGGGGTCAATCAATCTGAATTGCTGATTATATAACCTATAATCAGACTGACGTTGACACGTTTTGAAACTTACAAAACAGCCTTTTCCAAAATGACAGTGGTTCCGTTCAACTTGACACCAGGACAATGTTCTCTCTTGTTTTACTGGCAGCGTTCGCTCACTACCAGATGCTAGCACGGCGGAATATTCGCACTTAGCTACAAGATCCTTGCCAATACGGATATTGTTAGATTTACACCCACTGAGTGCCAAATGGAATCCCCTCAAACAATTTAAAGTGCTACAATAGACTCTATCCCATCTAGCCAGAGACTGTATCAGAAGAACCATTCTGTACTTTGCAACAAACAACTTCACAGACTACGTACACGCTACTTAACAGATTCAATGTTCTGATTCCTTTAAATCTGGGAGAAGCGGGTGGGGATGGACTGAATTAATCTTTTGATGACGGTCCCTCTCTTTAAATTCACTGAGCCACCTGTGAACGGTTTGAGCATATGCCAGCCTGTTAGAGAATCCATGCGACCAGCGATTCATGAAAGGGCTGCAATGTCCTTAAAGATGAAATGAGGCAGCAATAGATTGCAATCAGAATATTGCCATCAATATGCCAGTGACCTTAGAACATAGAACACAGTACAACACAGGAACAGGCCCTTCGGCCCGCACTGTTTGTGCCGAACACAATGACAATCTGCCTGTCCATGATCCATATCCATCTATTCCCTGCACTTCCATGTGCCTTTCTAAAAGCTTCATAAACGCCACTATCATACCTGCCTTCTTCACCACCCCTATCAATGCGTTCCAGGATCCCATTATTCCCTGCCTCGCACATCTCCATTAAACTTTCCTCCTCTCTCTTTATAGCATGGGACAATTCCACCCTGTCAATGCCTCTTGTAATTTTATATATTTCTATCATCTTCCCTTGACCTCTGACGTTCCAGAGGAAACAATCCAAGTCTCTCCAACCTCTCCCTGTAGCTGAAACCCTCTAATCCTGGGGGAGACACAGTGGCATAGCAGTAGAGCTGCTGCCTCACAGCGCCAGAGGTACGGGTTTGATCCTGACTACTAGTGCTGTCTGTACGGAGTTTGTACGTTCTCCCTGTGACCACGTGGGTTTTCTCCGGGTGCTCCTGTTTCCTCCCACACTCCAAAGATGTACAGTTTTCTAGGTTAATTGGGTTTAGTAAAAATTGTAAACAGTCGCTAGTGAGTAGGATAGTGCTAGTGTACGGAGTGATCGCAGGGTGATCGCAGGGTGATCGCAGGGTGATCGCTGGGTGATCGCAGGGTGATCACAGGGTGATCACTGGGTGATCGCAGGGTGATCACAGGGTGACCACTGGGTGATCGCAGGGTGATCGCAGGGTGATCACTGGGTGATCGCAGGGTGATCGCAGCACAGTGGTGCAGTAGTAGACTTGCTGCCTTACAGCACCAAAGACCTGAATTCAATCCTGACTATGGATGCTGTCTGTTCTCCCTGTGGGTTTTCTCCGGATGCTCCAGTTTCCTCCCGCACTCCAAAGATATAGTTTTCTATGCTAAGTGGCTTTGGTATAAATTGTAAATCTAACGTACAGGGGTTATCGCTGGTCAGCACGGACTTGATGGGCCGAAGGACCTATTTCCACGGTACCCGGACGTGGCGCCGACAGACAAGAAGCCAAAGCAAAGAAGTCGAAGCCAAAGAACGGAATGGAAACGAGGCCGAAACGCCAATAAACCAAAACAGTCCGAAGACAAAACGCCTACTAACCGAAAGGATGGGACGCCTAAATGCAAACTAACCGAAAGGGCGGGACACCTAAATCCCAACGAACCGAAAAGCTGCGTCGCCTAAAAGCAAACTTACCGAATGGCTGCTCTGTCGAAACGCCACCTACCCGAAAGGCAGCGTCGCCTACAGGCCAAAGGACCGACTGCCGCTCAACAGAAAAGTCCAATAACGGACTTGACGTTGCCGGGGGGCGGGACTTGTCAGCGATTGGTCCAGACCCCCGCATCCATCACATCACTGTGAAGGCATGAACATTGTCCCAAACCTCCGCTCCACCCGACCCACAGCCCGCGGAGGGTGGCCGTGTGAGAGTGGGGGCTGCCCGAGTGATGCACACCTTCGGCCGCTTTCAACTTGGTGCTTGGGTTCAGATTGCCCAGTCACCTATGGCTTGTATGGGAAAATGCTCCTGTCTCCCCTTCTCTCTCCCCTCTTCTCTCTCTCTCCCTCTCTCCCCCTCTCTCTCCCTTCTCTCCCCTCTTCTCTCTCTCCCCCTCTCTCCCCCTCTCTCTCCCTTCTCTCCCCTCTTCTCTCACTCCTCCTCTCTCACCACTCGTTTCTCTCTTCTCCTCTCTCTTCCCCTCTCCCCCCCTCTCTCTCCCTTCTCTCTCCCTCCCTTCTCTCTCCCCCTTTTCTCCCCTCTTCTCTCTCCCCTCTTCTCTCTCTCCTCCTCTCTCTCCACTCTTCTTTCTCTTCTTCTCTCTTCTCCTCTCTCTCCCCTTCTCCCCCACCCACTCTCTCCCTTCTCTCTCTCCCCTTCTCTCCCCCTTCTCTCTCTCCTCCGTCTCCACCCGCGGGAGCGTCCCACAGTCACTGACCGTGGTCGGAGGGAGGGGCGGGGGATGGGAAATCACCCTGGTGTGGAGGTTGGGGTCCGATGGCGGTGCATCGCGGTCAGTGACTGTGGGACGCTCCCGCGGGTGGAGATGGCGGAGAGAGAGAAGGGGGAGAGAAGGGGAGAGAGAGAAGGGAGAGAGAGGGGAGTGTGGGGAGAGGGGGAGAGAGAGAAGGGAGTGAGAGAGGAGGGAGAAGGGAGAGAGAAGGGGGGGAGAGGAGGGGAAGAGAGAGGAAGAGATAGAAAAGAGTGGAGAGAGAGGAGGAGAGAGAGGAGAGAGAAGGGAGAGAGAGAAGGGAGAGGGGGGAGAGAGGAGGGGAAGAGAGAGGAGGAGAGAGAGAAGAGTGGAGAGAGAGGAGGAGAGAGAGAAGAGGGGAGAGAGAAGGGAGAGAGAGAAGGGAGAGAGTGAGAGAGGGGGAGAGAGAGAGGGGGAGAGAGAGAAGAGGGAAGAGAGAAGGGGAAGACGAGAGCGTGGGGTTCATTTTCCCATACAAGCCATAGGTGACTGGGCAATCTGAACCCAAGCACCAAGTTGAAAGCGGCTGAAGGTGTGCATCGCTCGGGACAGCCCCCACTCTCCCACGGCCACCCTCCGCGGGCTGCGAGTCGGGTGGAGCGGAGGTTTGGGACAATGTTCATGCCTTCACAGTGATGTGATGGACACGGGCGTCTGGACCAATCGCTGACAAGTCCCGCCCCCCAGGAAGGTCAAGTCCGTTATTGGACTTTTCTGTTGAGCGGCAGTCGGTCCTTTGGCCTGTAGGTGACGCCGCCTTTCGGGTAGGTGGCGTTTCAACCAGAGCGGCCATTCAGTAAGTTTGCTTTTAGGCGACGCAGCTTTTCGGTTCCTTGGGTTTTCGGCGTCCCGCCCTTTCGTTTAGTTTGCATTTAGGCGTCCCATCCTTTCGGTTAGTAGGCGTATCGTCTTCGGACTCTTTCAGTTTATTGTCGTTTCGGCCTTGCTTCCATTCCGTTCTTTGGCTTCGGCTTCTTTGCTTCGGCCTCTCGTCCGTCGGCGCCACGTCCGCACACGATTTCCATGCTGTATCTCTAAAGTCTAGTTTCTTCCATTGCTCTAGGGGTGGGATTTGTTTAAGGTGCAAGACAAGATCGTAACTGGTGTAAATCCTGAACTCAGGTTCATGTTAAATCTTGCCCCATAAACATATGTCCTCTTACTTTTCATTCCCCAAACCTAGACAAAAGACTGTGATTCACCTTATCTATTCCCCTCATGATTGTATACACCTCTTTAAAATCACCCCTCAACCTCCTGTGCTCCAAAGAATAAAGTCCCAGCCTGCCCAACCTCTCTCTGTAGCTCAGCCCCTCAAGAGCTGGCAACATCCTAGTACATCGTCTCTGCACACTTTCCAGCTTAATGACATTCTTCCTATATCAGGGGTGTCATTTAAGAACTGCATACAGCCTTCAAGCAGTAACAAGCGATAGCCACTTTTGAAATTGGCCTCCACATAATTCATCCTGTTTATTAAGAGTAAAGTTAATGATGATTCAATGCTCTGGTCATAGAGTCTTACAGCGTGGAAACAGGCCCTTCGGCCCAACTTTCCCACACCGGCCAACATGTCCCATCTACACTAGTCCTACCTGCCTGCATTTTGGCCCATATCCCGCTAAACCTGTCCTATCTACGTACCTGTCTAAATGGTTCTTAAACATTGCAATAGCACCTTTCGTGTTCTTTTTCTAGGTCCGCACAAAACTTGAGAGTCTTCAATTTACAATAGGTCTTTAATGCTTTCAAAATGGCTGCTCCCTCACACACTACAGACAGGATAAACTATATACAAAAACATCTCCCTTTGACCTGTGCAGCGCCACCTGCTGCACGGGAGGTGCAATGGGTCCTCCCACCCCACACAGTCACCAAACATCACATTCCCCCTTTCCAGTTTGAACATCTCCATTTGGCTGGACCTTGCTTCACTCTTTTTTTCCAGCCTTTATTGCGTTTCACAACTCCTGCTAAAGGCTCAGAATCAACAGTTTTCCTCAGTGTTCTCTTTTGAAGTGATATCAGTATTTGCTTTATCTGGATGCTGTTCTTTCTCCACTTGACTGTAGTTTTTCTCAGCGGTCGTCAGCGTTTTGGATGCGAATGCGATTGGTTCTTCCTTGCCGTTTGGCACCGTTTGTGAGATTACAGCTCCAAGACTATACGGCGATACATCGGCGGCCAGCGAGATCGGCTTCGATGGGTCATAGTGGACCAAACGCGTCTTCTGGGCGAGCATCTCCTTCAACCTGGTGAATGCGTGGTCACACTCTTTGGACAGTGCCATTCAACGTCCTGTTTTCGCAGGTTGTTCACGCACTTGCTGACCGTGTTGCAATCCGTGGTAGATGACAATGCCATAGTTGATCCATCGTAGATCAAGGCGTTCATGTCAAGCTTGAAAGCATGGATCCAGTCGATGGCGCACAGGGATGTACCTTCTTTACCAATGACGATCAGCGGCAACATCTGTGTCAGACCATTACAGGAAACGGCGACAGTGCATTCGCCTTTCATGGGAATGGGCTGTCGTCCATATCCGAAAAGGCGGATGTTGGCCGGTTTCAGTTTCTGCGATCCGATCCTCTCCCAGATGTCCTGACCCACTAGCGACACAGCCGCACTAGTGTCCACCTGGAATTGTAGATCGATGTTCAAGACCCGCAGCGAAATCCTCGTCTTGTCGGTGATCATAGACACACCGAGCACTTCAATAGGAATAGCCTCCGCGATTTGGTCAACTGTGTTTTGCGCTTTCTTGCCCTTTCTCAGCTTTCCTACGGATTGACACACTGCCTGGAAATGACCTTTTCGGTAACAGGCATAACAAAAGGACTTGATATACGGGCACTCACGGTCATGATGAGCAGTCGAGCCGCACCAGTAGCAGGGTTTCGATCCTCCCCCCACAGGGGAACGGCTCTTCTGTAACTGGCCCACCTTCTCCGGATTTGCTTTGGGTCGATCAACTGGTTTCTGGCGTTGCGGACGAGTCTGACGAACTGTATGCACCTCCTGAGGGAGCTTTGACACTGCCGGCCATTTTGTGCAGTTCTTTACTCAGCAGCTCGGCCATCTTAGCACAATGCAGCACATTCTTCAATGAGGCGTCCGACTCCTTGAGAATCGCCTGCTGGATGAATGCGTGCCTGCAGCCCATGACCAGTCTATCCGCAACGCATTGTCTTGGCACTTTTTGCAGCATTGAGTTTTAAAATCACATGCCTTTGCCTTGGTGCAAAGTTCGGCAAGAAATTTGGTAATCGATTGCCCTTCCTGTTGCACCGTCCTGTAGAAATCAAGGCGAGCTACGAGGAAATTTTGACTTTCTTCGAAATGCAACTGCAAACCCATTGTGATTTCAGCATATGAGGCTTCAGTTACTTCTTCTGTAAGTAAATTTTGAAGCTGTGCGAAAGTTTCTGGAGACATTGATGAACATAAGAGAGCCTTCTTCCTCTGGTCAGTCGTAATTACCATACTTTCAAAATGAAACTCAGCTCGCATTAAATACGACGAGCACCTTTCTCGCTCAGGATCAAAACTGTCGAATAGCCGAGACATGTTAGTTTGAGTACACTACAGAACTAAAAAAAAAAAAACGAAAAATAGGCTCTTATCTGGGACTTTGGACGCAATCCAAAGTATCCCACTTCTGACACCACTTTCGTGTTCTTTTTCTAGGTCTGCACAAAACTTGAGAGTCTTCAATTTACAATAGAAGTCTTTAATACTTTACTCAATGCTGGCAGCAAGACAACTCAAAATGGCTTCACCCTCACACACTACAGACAAGATAAACTATATACAAAAACATCTCCCTTTGTTATGTGCAGCGCCATCTGCTGCACGGGAGGAGCAACGGGTCCTCCCACCCCACACATTCCACCAAACATCACAGTACTTGCCTCAACTACCTCCTCCGGCAGCTTGTTCCATATACTTGCCATCCATTGCATGAAAAAATTACCCCTTAGGTTCCTATTATATCTTTCCCCCCTCATCTTAAACCTATGTCCTCTGGTTCTGGATTCCCCCACTCTGGGCAAGAGACTCTGTGCGTCTACCCGACCTATTCCTCTCATGATTTTGTACACCGCTATAAGATCACCCCTCATCCTCCTGCCTCCAGGGAATAGAGTCCTAACCTGCTCAACCTCTCTCTGTAGCTCAGGCCCTCGAGTCCTGGCAACATGCTCATAAATCTTCTCTGCACCCATTTCCAGTTTTACAACATCTTTCCTATAACATGGTGCCAAAAACTGAATACAATACTCTAAATGCAACCTCACCAACATTTTATACATGGTCATTGAAACTTGCAGGCTGGGAATATACGACATTCAGCAAAACTTGCGCCAGTTTTCATCAGCTGTTAAGCTTAGGCTTCTGCATATTTTAAATATTTCTGTACAAATTCACAAAGGATATGCAGGTTTGTAGACTACTTGGCCCGGTAAAGTTGTAAATTGTCCCTAGTGTGTGTAGGATGGTGTTAGTGTGAGGAGATCGCTGGTCAGCGTGGTCTCGGTGGCCGAAGGGCCTGTTTCCGTGCTGTATTTATGAACTAAACTAAACTGAAAGAAAACTCAATTTGAAATCTGTTGTCTGTGAATTTATCATCAGCTCCCTCCCCTCCTCACCAACTTAGGTTGAACCCTTCACCTGACAGGGTTATTTCCCTGCTAATGACAGGGCTGTAGCATTTTGGTTGCTTGAGCGCAACTAATAAGATTTTGGTTGGTTTGTTATCCACATTCCTTGAGAGTGAGAAACCCTGGCAGCTTTTTTTTCTGAACTTCAAGCTGATATATATATCTGATCCTTTATTAGTGGTGAGTGCTGTATGCCGGAAACACTCCTTCATTTCTTGGCTTCAAAGCTTGTTTAGGAAGGAACACCTGCCTTCTGTAACATCCAATTGCCAGCTAACAGGCTGCTTTGATGTGTCAGGTCCCGTATACCCTTCATTGTGGTCGTGAATCATGCGTCAGTTAAATGCTCAAATTAATATTTTGATCGTGACTGATTCCTGGTTTAACTATTAAGCCGCGACATTTCATCAGCTTTCCCATAACATTGAGAAGGTCATGGTGGAGGGAGATACGACAGTGACATTTATGAGGCTATTGGAGAGCACATGGATATGCAAGGTTTGGAGGAATATGGATTATGCGCATGCAGATAAGAGTTGGTCTTGCCATCATGTTTGACACAGACATTGTAGCCTGTACTATAAGAGGCACACAGTCATACAACACGGAAACTAACCCTTCGACCCAACATCAGCACTGACCAAGATGCACCTCTAAACTAGTGCCACCTGCCTCCATTTGGTTCATATCCCTCAAATCCTTTCCTATTCACTACCTGTCTTTAGACTTTAGACTTTAGAGATACAATGAGGAAATAGGACCATCGGCCCACCGAGTCCATGCCAACCAGCGATCACCCCAGCACTATCCTACACACTAGGGACAATTTACAATTTTTACCACAGCTAATTAACCAAAAAACCTGTACATCTTTGAGTGTGGGAGGAAACCGGAACACCTATAGAAAACCCACGCAGTCACAGGGAGAACGTACAAACTCCATACAGAGAGCACCCATAGTCAGGATCGAACCCAGGCCTCTGGTGCCGTAAGGCAGCAACTTTACCACCGCACCACTGTGCCACCCCGTGCCGTCTTTTAAATGTTGTTTTACGTACCTGCATAGACATTGAGGGCAAAAGGGCCTGTTCATGTGCTGTACTGTTCCATACAGCAATCCCCCTCAATAATTGACTTCATTAGTGTGTGGCTCTGCACTGTACCATTTTAGTTCATTCAGTTAATTCCATTCAGTTAAAAATTACAACATGAAAAAGAAAAAGAAGGTGAAATAACTCCCCAACCTAATGGCAGTCATTTTAAAAGCTCACAGCTAATAAAAGGAGCAGCTCGCATTCATATAGCAACTTTCACGGGCCCGGGACGTCCTGTGGCACTTCACAGCCAATGAAGCCCTTGCTGGTGTATTTACTGTTGTAGCCCATCTACACTCCATCTACACTCCATCTACACTTCACGCTGCCTCGCCAAGGCCACCAGCATAAACAAGGATGAGTCTCACCCCTCTCCCATCAGGCAAGAGGTACAGAAGTTTGAAAACACATACTTCCAGATTCAGGGGCAGTTTCTTCCCAGCTGCTATCAGGCAACTGAACCATCCGATCACCAACTAGAGAGCGGTTTTGACCTCCCATCTACCCTTCAGACCTTCAGGGCACGTTTGTAGGCTAATTTGTTTGGTAAAATTGTAAATTATCCCCAGTGTGTAGGATAGTGTTAGTGTGCGGGGATTACTGGTTGGTGCAGACTCGGTGGGCCAAAGAGCCTATTTCCGTGCTGTACCTCTCAACTAAACTAATGTAGAGGGTTAGGGGGCGCTGCTCTGGGCAGCGGCCATGTCAGCAGCGCGTCAGTTTTTTCAACTTTTTTTTATTTTTTAGTATGTTTTAAAGTGTGTATTTAATGTTTCTTTATGTGTCTTGTGTGGGGGGTGGTGTGGGGGGGGGGGGGGTAAGGGGGAAACCGCTTCGGTCGCCTCCTCCATGGAGAGGCGACTTTTTCCAGGTCGCCTCCCCCGTGGCCTAACATCAAGGATCGGCGCGGCCTTTCCCGGAGACACGCCCGGGGCTTCAGCGGCGGGCGCAGCGTGGACTCTCGGCATGGAGCGGGTGAGCCCTCGCTGGGGCTCGCTGGAGGGGAGCGCTCCATTTCGTGGCCCGGGGCAGCCGGCAGCCTGAAGTCGCAGCCTGAAGTCGCGGTCTGCAGAGTTCCAGCTGGTGCGGCGTCTACAGCCCGGGATCCGTCGTGGGGGACCCGGGATCCCTCGTGGGGGACCCGGGGGAAGAAGAAGAAGCCATCACTGCCGGCCCACGGCTAACTTCTACCGCGGGGCCGGCATGGACTTACCAACACCCCTGCAAGGGAGCTTCGACCGCCGGCCCTGCAGTCTACGGTGCTTCTGGCTGCAGCAGAGACTTTAAATCTCGACAGCCGGCCTGCGGCCTACAACAACTTAAAGCCGCGGTCTCCGGTGAGGAAGTGCCGATCCTGGACTGACTCTGGACTCTGGTCCTGTCCACAGAGGGGAAATGGAGGAGGATTGGCCAAATTTTTTTGCCTTCCACCACAGTGTTGAATGCTGTGGTGGATGTTTGTGTTACATTTTTTTATTGTGGTTGTGTGTTCTTATTATTGTATCGCTGCTGACAACCCAAAATTCCACCAGCTTGGCTGTGTGATTAAAATACTATACTATATTATATGGACACATTGCATCACGACCTGGTTTGGCAACTCGAATGCCCAGGAACAAAGGAGATTACAAAAAGTGATGGGTACTTTTATTCGGTCCATCACGGGTACTGACCTCCCCACCGTCGAAGGGATCTATGGAGAGCGATACCTCAAAATGGCAGCCAGCATCATCAAGGACCCACACCATCCTGCCCATGCTCACATTTCACTCCTCCCATCAGGAAGAAGGTATAGGAGCCTGAAAAATGTGATCTCCAGGTTCAGGAGCAGCATCTAGACTATCGATCGCAATAAATACCAACTAAACTCCTAATTACCAACTATCTTGATTACACAAGGAACTTCAGGATTTTATTTTGTTTTGCAGTGTATAGTGGCACCTTATTTATTTAACTTTTTTTGCTTGTTTATTATGTTATATATTACTAGGCTAACTAACCTGCTGTGCTGCTTAGTTTAGTTTAGTTTAGTTTAGTTTAGTTTAGTTTAGTTTAGTTTAGTTTAGTTTAGTTTAGTTTAGAGATACAGTGTGAAAACAGGCCCTTCAGTCTGCTGAGTCTGTGCCAGCCAGCGATCACCCCACACACTAGCACTATCCAACACTTGGGACCATTTTACAATCTTTACCGAAGTCAATGAACCTATAAACATGTACGACTTTGCAGTGTGGGATGAAACCAGAGCACCTGGGGAAAATCTATGTGGTCACGTTGGAGAACAACAAACTTCGTACAGACAGCACCCGTAGTCAGGATCCAACCCGGGTCTCTGGCGCTGTAAGGCAGCAACTCCACCACTGCGTCACCATGCCAATTTAAGTAAGTGCTGCAAATAAGAATTTCATTGTTCTGTTTTGGTATATGTGACAATTAAACACTCTTGACTTTGGACTCTTGACTTGCATGTAACACGTTAATCAGCGTTCAAATCCAAATTATTGTATTTCATATTTAATAGTGCATTCAGTACTTTAGGCTAGTGGTAAGCCACTTGTGAGGGGAAAGTTTGGAGAGAATAAAGGCATTCTAACCTGTCTCACAAACTTCTGTTTTCTGTTTTCAGTTCCTGTGAGCACTGGTTGAGAATCCAGAGCTGTGGTTTGGGTTCCAGCCAGGCAGAACCCACTTGACATCTCTTGGTTCCTATTTGGCTAGTTGGTTAATTGTCCTGCCTCAGAACAAGCTCAGTACATGCAAAGGCAAAGCATCTCCCTGCAATTGACTGGGGAGTGTTGTTGAGCAGAGGGATCTAGGCGTGCAGGTACATAATTCCCTGAAAGTGGCCTCATAGGTTGATAGGGTGGTCAAGAAGGCTTTTGGTACGTTAGTTTAGTTTAGGTTTCGTTTTTTTAGTTTAGAGATACAGCGTAGAAACAGGCAGGAACTGCAGATGTTGCTTTAGACTGACGATAGACGCAACATGCTGGAGTAACTCCGCACATCAGGCAGCATCTCTGGAGAACCTGTTCCATTTCTCCAGAGATGCTGCCTGACCCGCTGAGTTACTCCAGCATTGTGTGTCTATCCCCGTACACAAATTCTATCCTACACACCAGGGACAATTTACAATTTTTACCAAAGCCAATTAACCTATATACCTGTACGCCTTTGGAGTTTGGGAAGAAACCAGAGCACCCGGGAAAAACCCACGAGGTCACACGGAGAACGTACAAACTTCGTACCCATAGTGAACCCGGGTGTCTGGCGCTGTGAGGCAGCAATTCAACCACTGCCGCCATTGTGCTGCCCCTTTCAGTTTAGTTTAGTTTAGTTTGTTATTGTCACGTGTACCAAGGTACAGTGAAAAGCTTTGGTTTGCGTGCTATCCAGTCAATGAAAAGACTATACATGATTACAATCAAGCCATCCACAATGCACTGATAAAAGATAAAGGGTTCAACATTTAGTATAAGATATAGTCTGATTAAGAAAATTCAAAGGTTTCCAATTAGGTTGATGACAGTTCAGGACCACCGTCTAGCTGATGAGAGGACTGTTCAGTTGCTTGCTAACAGCTGTAGGTAGAATGAACACAAACTAGGATCCCTCACAGGGTCAAGGCACAGGTGATTACAATTGGAGATTCTCAAGCAAAGTAACCACAAAGGGTAATATTATACAGAAATATTCAGTTTTAGTTTAGTTTAGTTTATTGTCATGTGTACCAAGGTACAGTGGAAAGCTTTTTTGTCGCATGCTAACCAATCAGCGGAAAGACTATACTTGATTACAATCGAGCCGTCCACAATGTACAGTAGCCTTCATCAGTCAGGGTACTGAGTATAGAAGCTGGGATGTTATGCTGCTGTTGTACAAGACGTTGGTGAGGCCACGTTTGTAATATTGTGTTCAGTTTTGGTCACCCCACTGCAGGAAGGATGTCATTATGCTGGAAAGAGTGCAGAGAAGATTTATGAGGATATTGCCAGGACTCAAGGGCTTGAGCTGTAGGGAGAGTTTGGGCAGGCTAGGACTCTTCCTTGGAGCGCAGGAGGCTGCGTTGATATTATAGATGTGACTAAAATCAGGATGGAAATAGATAGGGTGAAAGCACAGAGTCTTTTCCCCAGAGTAGAGGAATCAAGAACCAGAGGACATAGGTTTAAGGTGAGAGGGGAAAGATTTAATAGGAACTTGATGGGCAACTTTTTCACACTGAAGGTGGTGAGTATATGGAACGAACTGCCAGAGGAGGTTGCTGAGGCAGGTACAAAAATAACATTTAAAAGACATTTGGACAGGTACATGGAGAGGAAAGATTTGGAGGGATATGGGACAAACATGGGCAGGTGGTTCTAGTGTAGATGAGGCATCTTGGTTGACTTGGATAGGCTGGGTGAGTGGGCAAATGTTTGGCAGATGCAGTATAATGTGGATAAATGTGAGGTTATCCATTTTGGTGGCAAAAACAGGAAAGCAGACTATTTTCTAAATGGTGGCCGACTAGGAAAAGGGGAGATGCAGCGAGACCTGGGTGTCATGGTACACCAGTCATTGAAAGTAGGCATGCAGGTGCAGCAGGCAGTGAAGAAAGCGAATGGTATGTTAGCTTTCATAGCAAAAGGATTTGAGTATAGGAGCAGGGAGGTTCTACTGCAGTTGTACAGGGTCTTGGTGAGACCACACCTGGAGTATTGCGTACAGTTTTGGTCTCCAAATCTGAGGAAGGACATTATTGCCATAGAGGGAGTGTAGAGAAGGTTCACCAGACTGATTCCTGGGATGTCAGGACTGTCTTATGAAGAAAGACTGGATAGACTTGGTTTATACACTCTAGAATTTAGGAGATTGAGAGGGGATCTTATAGAAACTTACAAAATTCTTAAGGGGTTGGACAGGCTAGATGCAGGAAGATTGCTCCCGATGTTGGGGAAGTCCAGGACAAGGGGTCACAGCTTAAGGATAAGGGGGAAATCCTTTAAAACCGAGATGAGAAGAACTTTTTTCACACAGAGAGTGGTGAATCTCTGGAACTCTCTGCCACAGAGGGTAGTCGAGGCCAGTTCATTGGCTATATTTAAGAGGGAGCTAGATGTGGCCCTTGTGGCTAAAGGGATCAGAGGGTATGGAGAGAAGGCAGGTACGGGATACTGAGTTGGATGATCAGCCATGATCATATTGAATGGCGGTGCAGGCTCGAAGGGCCGAATGGCCTACTCCTGCACCTAATTTCTATGCTTCTATGACATGGACAAGGGCCTGTTGCCTCATGAAGGCAACATCCATCATCAGGGATCCCCAACATCCGGGCCATGCCCTTTTCTCACTGTTACCATCAGGCAAGAGGTATGTGGCATCCCACATAAGCCTGACATTCAGGAACAGCTACCTTCGTACAGCTATCAGGTCCTTGAATCAACCTGCACAACCCAAATCCTGTCTGTGGTAACGGAATGCCACTTGCCACCTCTTGCACTACCATCGGCTTGTTTACTATTTGCACATTTTTGCACTAATGTCTTGATGCACAATCTTTTTTTATTTTCACTTGTGTTCTAGAATTAAAGTGTAATTTATGCATACTTTATGCTTTCATATGTTGTCTGACTCATTGTGCCTGCGGTGCCACTAAAAGCAAGATTTTCACCGTAGTTGTGCATATGGCAATAAAGTCGAATAAAAATATTAGACTTTTAGACTTTAGAGATACAGCACGGAAACAGGCTCTCCAGCCCACTGAGTCTGCGCCGACCAGCAATCACCCGCATATACTAACCTCGTTGTCCCCACTTTGGAGCTCCCCTATAGTCTCCGGGTTGGAGCTTCTCCGTGGTCCCCACGTTGGAGCTCCCCCGTGGTCTCCGCATCGGAGCTCCCCTATGGTATAAACGTCAGAGCTCTCCTGTGGTCTCATACAGACAGCACTCGTAGTCATGATCGAACCCAGTTCTCTGGCGCTGTAAGCCACTCGTGTCTTATGGCCTCCCATCCCCATTATTGCAGTTCAAAGTCTTTAAGAGCTTGAGATGGTTGGTATCTTTTTACCCTTCACTGACAGTGAACTTCAGTCTGGGGGCTTGCAATGCATAATTAATGAGGCTGGCCCTGGAAAGTCACATGAGAGCGGCCTGGCGGTCAGATCAGAAAATCAGACCTGTTAATACATATCCTACAAAGCCTGGAGCAGAAAACTCTGCAACAGTGAGCACAGTTATAGAAGCAGGTTTAGAAATATTTTTTTCTTAAAAGTCCGGTTAGCCAAGAGGATTCAATTTGAAACCTCGTAAATGGATACTTCAGCGGAATGCTTCACCTAAAGCAACATTATTAAACATTAATTAAAGGTAAAGTCAATGTGCCCTTGCTAACGATAACTTTTTGATAATGTAAAAAAAATTAACATGCTTTTCATGAATCTGTATGTAATATAAAGATCTGAAAGGCAAATAGGGTTTTGGATTTTATTCTACAGTGAAATCTACCTTTTGCACATTTAAGTGGATGTGGGCCTTTACTAAACTAACTTTATGACTCTTGTGATGCAGGTAGAATGAGGCTGTTGGTACTCCAGGTTTTAGTTTTGAGTTGTAGTTTTAGAGATACAGCATACACAGGGTCCACGCCAACCATCACCTGATCACACTTGTTCAATGTTATCCCACTTTCTCATCCATTCCCTACACAGTAGGTGCAATTTTATAGCCGCCAATGAAACCTACAAACCTGCACGTTTTGGGGATTGGGAGGTACCCGGAGAACCCGGAGAAAACCCGTATAGTCACACAGAGAACACACAAACTCCACCCAGACAGCACCCTAGGTTGGGATCGAACCTGGGTCTCTGGTGCTGTGAGGAGGCAGCTCTACCAGCTGTGCCACTGTACCACTCATTTTGAACATTCATATTTTACTTTGGGAATATTGGCCTGAAACTTGCATAAACTGACAAAATAAATGCCTTCAATGTTTCAGTTAGCTGTTAGGACCATAAATGTAAAAAAATTGTAAATCTTTATATTTTGGGCGGCAAATGGCCTAAAGATTAATTCCCTTCACCATGGGCACTTGGCAGTGTACTTGCTCACCTAGGCTTCTCCAACAACACAGTAAGCCCTCTAACTCTAGGAAGGATAAGTTCAAAAAATAGAAACATCTCCATCGATACTATATGTTTCCTTACTCCGGTTCAATCCTGACTACAGGTTCTGCCTGTACGGAGTTTGCACGTTCTCCTTGAAACCGCGTAGGTTTTCTCCAGGTTCTCCCACATCCCACATCACCTGTACGCCAGCTCTGAACTGGCGTACAGGTGATTGTTGGTCAGCGTGGATTCGATGGGCTGAAGGGCCTGTTCCACGCTCTATCTCTGAACTAAACTAAACTAAATGTAATGTGAGTCAATTAGAACCAGGGTAAACTCTCGTAGAGTCCTAGAGTCATACAGTCATGCGGTGTGGAAGCAGGCCCTTTGTCCCAACTTGCCCACACCAACCAATTTGTCCCATCCTGCATTTGGCCCATACCCCTCTAAAACTATCCATGTACCTGTCTAGATGTTTCTTAAACATTGCAATGGTATCTGTCTCAACTACCTCCTCCAGCAGCTTATTCCATACACCCAATATCCTTTGTGTTAAAAAGTTAGCACTTAGGTTCCCTCAGCCTAAACCTACTGTATGTCCATTGGTTCTCAATTCCCCTACTCTGGGCAAGAGAATCTGTGTGTCTACCCGATCAATTCCTCTTATGATCTTACACACCTCTGTAAGATCACCCCTCATGCTCTTGCACTCCAAGGAATAGAGTCTTCTTCTTCTTAGCTATCTGCCAGCCCTCTCTACCATCCACATGAATGCAGACAATATGTAACAATCACATGTAGATAAAGTGTTGCCCTTATCCAGACAACTTATCAGCATTTAAATGAAAAATTATTTGAGAATATAATGGAAGATATTCAGTGGAATAGATTCCTCTGACAAGAAGATTGAAAAGTATAATAAGTGGGGTGTAGCTAAGATAACCGGGTGCACTTTCAACACCCTCCAGTGCCACACAAAAATGCCAGTGGCAAGAAGGGGAACGGAGCAAGAATAAATTCACAAGAAAATTCAAGAGCTGCCGACCCAAAGGTCGTGAAGACTTACAGTACATTAATTCACAAATCATCTCTGCTTGACAAAAAGACTGTTTTCATTTGTGTGGGTAGGAAAAATATTTCAACCATATGTGAAAAGGATTGATTTTAATTCACACATATACCATAAAGTAACACAACCGCTGATAAATATAGTTTGAAAGCTGTTTTTTAAATTCGGTACAGGAAAGGGTAAATGGATTATCCTGGAAACCTGAGCTTTTATTTTCTAAGATCAACCACATTGAGACTGCACTTGTCTGTGGACTATGCATGTTTGTACCTGCTTGGCTTGGCTGGATTTAGTTTAGTTTAGAGAAACAGCATGGCAATAGGCCCTTTGACCCATTGAGTTCACAACGACCATCGATACCCGTTCTCACTAGTTTTATGTTATCTCACTTACTCATTCACTCCCTACACACTAAGGAAAATTTACAGAGGCCAATTAACCTACAAACCCACACGTCTTTGAGATGTGGGAGGAAACCAGAGAACCCGGAAGAATCACACGGGGTCACACGGAGAACATGCAAACTCCACACAGACGGCACTCGAGGTTGGGATCGAACCAGGGTCTTTAAAACAGAGATTGACAGGTTTCTGATTAGTAAGGGTGTCAAAGGTTATGGGCAGAAGGTAGGAGAATGGGGTTGAGGGAAAGATAGATCAGCCATGATTAAATGGTGGAGTAGAATCAATGGGCCGAATGGCCTAATTCTGCTCTTATGCCTTATGAACATGAATTCTGGCGCTGTGAGGCAGCAGCTCCACCAGCTGCAGATTACCTGGCTTCCTTGAACAATAGATTCCCTGGACAAAGAGATAGGTAGTCAACAGTTGCAAAATATGGTAAGTGAATTGTTCTTAAACTATTGATGCAAATCTTTTAGAAGGAGGCAAGTTGTGGCTTTGCAGGCAGATCAGCAATGTGTGCAAAATGACCTCCGTCACTGACATTACAGGAAGTGTAGCAAAGAAAGGAGCTAAAATAGACACAAAGTGCTGGAGTATCTCAGCATCTATGGCAGCATCTATGGGGACGTTTCGGGTCGGGATCTTTCTTCAGACTGATTGTAGGGGGAAGAAAATTAGGAAGGTCAGGACAAAGCAGGGCAGCTAATAGGTGATCACAGGCAAGAAGGTGTTGAAAGGCAGATAGTTGAACAAATGTCAGAGATGAAAAAAATATTGTGAGGCAAAAGGATCGAAGAGTCGTGAATAGGGAGGCCAGGGGGATCTCAAAGGTGTGCGGGTGTGTAGGTTAATTGTGTGCGGGTTTATAGGTTAATTGGATTCTGTAAATTGCCCCAAGTGTGTAGTTAGTGGATGCGAAAGTAGGATAACGTAGAATTAGTGTGAATGGGTGATCGATGGTCAGCGTGGACTCAGTGGGTCGAAGGGCCTGTTTCCCTACTTTATCTATGTTCCAAAGACAAGCTCTTTTTCCACCCCTGTCTTTACTTCACCTTCGGTACCCCTGAAATCCACACCCAGGCCTCTGAAGATGGGTCCTGACCGAAAACGTCACTTGTCCATTCCCTGCCTGACTAGCTGAGTCCCTCCAGCACATTGTGTTTTACACAAGATTCCAGCATCTGCAGTTCCTTGAATCCCCTTCATCATTAGTTTGCCCAAAGGGTTTCCTTGGTCCCTGCACAAACTTCAAGCAGTTCTCAACTCTTCTACCTGTTTCCTATCACACACAAAGCCACTGCTCATTCATTAGCCTTTCTTTGCCAAGCATCAAGCATTCCCTGTTCTCTGTACCCTGATGAGAAAGCCTTTCTTCTCCGTAGTCAATAGAAACATTTGGCCCAAGCACGTCCGTGATAATTTGTGCTGGGCTGGACACTGTTAATCATTAGAATTAATCCAAGTAAATAATTCATAAACTAGTAAGTTGATAATTATTAGAATAACTTGAATTTCAAACAGTATAGAGATATCAGCCATGTTGAAGAGAGCAATATCAGGCGGGTCATTAAAGAACTGCATACAGCCTTCAAGCGATGTGGGCTAGCTTTAACAAGCGATAGCCACTTTTGAAATTGGCCTCCACATAATTCGTCCTGTCTATTAAGAGTAAAGTTAATGATGATTCAATGCTCTGGTCATAGAGTCATATAGTCTTACAACGTGGAAACAGGCCCTTCAGACCAACTTGCCCACACCGACCAACATGCTCCATCTAAACTAGTCCCACCTGCCTGCTTTTGGCCATATCCCTCTAAATCTACCCTATCCATGTAGCTGTCTAAATGTTCCTTAAACGTTGTGATAGTACCAAACTACCTCCTCCAACAAATGGTTGCATACACCCACCACCCTTTGTGTAAAAAAGTTACCCCTCAGGTTCCTATTAAATCTTTTCACCCTCACCTTAAACCTATGTCCTCTGGTTCTTGATTCCCCTACTCTGGGCAAAAGACTGTGTATTTACCCAATCTATTCCTCTCATGATTTTGTACACCTCCATAAGATCACCCCTCACCCTCCTCACTCAAAGGAATAAAGTCCTAGCCTGCTCAATCTCTCCCTATTACTCAGGCCCCCGATTTCTCACATCTAGTTAAATCTTCTCTGTACCCTTTCAAGCTTGACAACATCTTTCTTATAACATGTTGACCAAACTGAACACAGTACCCTAAATGTGGCCTCACCAATGTCTTATATCACAATCACAATCTATCACAATCACAATCACAATAATACTTTATTAGCCAAGTATGTTTTGCAACATACGAGGAATTTCATTTGCCAAGTCAGTCATTATATAACTATGACATGACCTCCCAACTTCTATACTCAAGTCTCTGACTGATGAAGGCCAATGTGCTGACCACCCTATCCACCTGTGACAGTAACTTTCAAGGATTTTCCCTGCAGCCCTTCTTGAATAGAGGCACAACAATTGCCACCCACCAGTTTTGGGCACTTCACCTGTATTTAACGATGACTCCGAAATCTCAGTCAGACACCTGCAATCTCCTCTCTAGTCTCCCACAGTGTCCTCGGATATATCTGATCAGGCCCGGGAGGTTTGTCTACCTTCAGATGCAGCAGGACCTTCAGCACCTCCTCGACCATAATACTGACTGTTCTCAAGTCACTTCCATCGACTGCCCCAGAGAACCTAAAAACAGAGGATCTAAACCCCAGAAAATAAATAAATTCATTGTTTGCATTACAAAATAGGATTCTAGATACCCTGGAGAAATTTAAAATAAATAATCTCATTTGGGGGGGCTGGAGGTTTCTGTTAGAAAATGACTTGCTGTCAAATGGATTCCTCAGTCATGTTGCTGTGTTGTAATCAAACCCAGGGGTCCATTATTCTCTAATGTCATTAAACTGGAAAGCTGGAAAAGATGCAGAGAAGATTTACAAGGGTGGTGTCAGGACTCAAAGGGGCTGAGCTATAGGGAGAGGTTGAGCAGGCTAGGACTTTATTCCTTAGAGCGCAGGAGGTGATCTTTTAGAGATGCATAAAATCATGAAGGAAATAGATAGGGTGAATGCACAGAGTATTTTACCCAGGGTAGGGATGAAAAAAAAGAGGACATATCTTTAAGATGAGAGGGGCAAGATTTAATATGAACCTGAGGTGGGTATATGGAACGAGCTGCCAGAGGAAGTGGTTGAGGCAGGTATTATAATAGCATTTAAAAGGGGGCAGGTACATGGACAGGAACGTTTTAGAGGGATATGGGCCAAACGCAGGCAAATGGCTGGTTTATGTGGGGTACCTTGGTCGGGATGGACGAGTTGGGTCGAAGGGTCTGTTTCCGTACGGTATGACTGTGATTCTATGATTCTATATTTGTTTTACATTTCTAAATATTTTATATTGATATGTAGTTGCATAGCATTTCCTCTTCATGCAGCACATTATATATCCGTCCGCCAGCAGTTCATCAGCACAGACTGACAAGGAAAACACAGGGTGCTGGATTTATTTCAGATATAATGATTCTAAATAAAGAACATCTGCTTATCACTGCCTGTTGATGTATTCAAATAAGTTTACCATTGAAATTGGAATTATCTTTACTAGAGATAGTAAAATTTAACTCCGATAAAAGCAGTAATAAATTAAAAACAAATTTTTATTTCAAAGTTTGACTGCGAATCAATCCCTTTACAGATATCCTATTTTATTCACATGAGTCAAAGTCAGAATCATACAGCATGAAAACAGCCCTTTGGCCCAACTTGCCCACGCCGATCAACATGCCCCATCTACACAAGTCCCACCTGCCTGTGTTTGGCCCATATCCTCTACACATATACCATCCAGAGATAACATAAAAAGAACAAACAAAACAATAATAGTGCAAAGACAAAAACAATGCCTCCAAGTTCAGAGCTTATTTGGAGGTTGTGGTTTTCAACAGCCTAATGGATGTAAGGATGAAACTGCTCCGAAACCTGGACTTTACAGTTTTTAGGCTCCAACGCCTTCTTCTCATGGCAGGAGTGAACTGAGAGTGTGGTCAGGGTGATGTGGGTCTCTGATGATGATGCTGGATGCCTTTTTGAGGTGGCGACTCCTGTAGATCCCTTCAATGGTGGGGAGGTCAGTACCTGTGGTGGATTGGGCAGTCCTCTTTGTTCCTGGGTGTTTCAGTCGCCGAACCAGGCCATGATGCTTACATATCTGTTTCTCCAATTCCCATTGACTATTGGGAAGACTTTAATGTAACTTCAGCAAAGTGATCTCCCTCCCTTCTTCCTATGCTCTATCCATATGTTCACATTAGCTGTTTCCTCCATAATATCCTCTCTAAGCATGCCCTTATGTTCTCTCTAATCATTTGTTTGTTTGAGGAGGATTCCCTCTTAAAAATCCCCTCTGTCACATCTAAAACCTCTCCACCCCAAAACATTAAGCTGCCAGTCCTGCCCTTGCTCAATTATGCCAGTATGCGGAAAATTAAAATCAAATGAATTATCGGAATATGTCAAGTAAAGCCTCTAACATCTCCAAAAGCCAGCCTGCAAATGCCTAATGTGTTAGAAGAAGCATTAAAAATGTAGTAACCCCTACTAAAAATAGACACAAAAGACTGCAGATGCTGGATCTTTTGCAAACTGCTGGTGAAAGTTAGAAGTTGAGGTGAAGGAAATGGATTGACGATGTTTCAGGGAAGCACAATGGCGCAGCAGTAGAGTTGCTGCCTTACAGCACCAGAGACCTGCGTTCGAACCTAACTTACAGGTGCTTAGTTTAATTTAGTTTAGTTTAGAGCTCACCAAGTCCGCGCCAACCAGCGATCCCCGCACACTAACACTATCCTACACATGAGGGACAATTTACAAATCTTTACTGAAGTGAATTAATCTATAAACCTGTACGTATTTGGAGTGTGGGAGAAAACCAGAGCACTTGGGGAAATCCCACGCGGACACGGGGAGAACGTACAAACACAATACAGACAGCACCCATCCAGCATCTCTGTAAGGCAATGACTACACCGCTGCGCCACTGTGCCACCCTCTTGGCTGTCTGTACACAGTTTACATGTTCTCCGTGTGACCACATAGGTTTTCTCTGGGTGCTCAGTTTTCTCCCACATTCCAAAGACGTGCCGGTTTGTAGGTTCATTGGCCTCTGTAAATTGCCCCTAGTATGTAGGATCCAAAACTGGGATAACATAGAACGGGTGTACCCGTGATCTTTGGTCGGCAAAGACACCGTGGACTGAACGACCTGTTTCAGTACTGCATCCCTAAACTAAAGACCTTTCTTCCTGGAATAGGGTGACATGAGGTGGTAAAAAGAGGGGAGGGGGTGGGGTAAGAGCTGGCAAGTGATAGGTGGATCCAGGAAAGGAGGGTTTGATTGGTAGATGAGTCACGTGTGGGAAAGAAGGGTGGCGAAGACAAAAGGGCTGCAGATGGTTGAATCTGACAAGGAAGACAGAAAATTATCTGCACGAAAATCATTATTTTTGGCAAGGAGCCCATCAGTTCAATGTTGAGCTTTCAGCTAAGTTGTAATAAATATCCTTAACATGATATGAAGGAGGTCCTGTGTATGTATTATTTACGATACAATCTATGTCAAGTTGATTACGGTT